>RJWT010016263.1:0-19963 GCA_004365215.1 Cuniculus paca | reverse complement strand
AATTTTAAAATAAATAATTACAGGCTTCAGAATGAATGCAAAACACTGACTACTTATTTAAGAAGAAATTTTCATTTTAGGACAATTATTTCAAATTATTTTGCATTTAGTTGAATATTAGCTAGTCTCTCCTCTTCCCTTAATAGTAGACCAGTAAATAAATGAGTGCCTGAAACACTGCCTTTCTCCTCATGCCCTACTCTCAGCAGAGAGTTGCAGATGAAGATGTGCATTTTGTCATTTAATTTGCCATGTGAATACCATTATATATACTAATCAAAATATCAGTTTTTCTTCAGAAAAAATGTGCTGCTACTAAGCATAACTTTAAACTAAATTTCACCCTTTTGGGGGAACATACTTTTGAATTGGGACCTAAAGGACAATATTATTAATTATTGCCAAGTCATCTTTGCTTAAGTGTTTCTAAGATGAAGCTTTTATTTGGGACAATGCAGGGAGAAAGAAACACTAGTACTTCCTGTGCAATTTTAAGTTACAGATAATATGGAAAACTAGCCTCAATCCAATCAAGACTTATGCAGAAACTGAGTGGGCTATCTATCCATGCAGGATCTGAGGCTGCTGCTATGAGGATAAAGAGGATGAGGAGAAAAGAACCATCGAAAATGTTTCCATTTCAGCTTCTGATTTGAGCCCCATGATAGAAATAATTTAGAAAAGACATCATGTTGATTGGAAAGTTACTGCACACACTCTTTGTAATGGAATGTAGGCAATCTTGTAAAGGTAGAAAATCTGTTAGCTACTAAGGAAAAGATCTTAAAGATTAACTTCAAAATATAAAATTAACTAAAAAGCTATTTTATGAATATAAAGTAATAACTCTAAATTATGTTAAAATTTTCTTCTCGTGATTTTTTTTTTGGACTGGACTAATTATATTTAATATTTAATGTCTGATTAATTATGTGCATACTGTATGTTGTTTGATCATCATCTGAAGTGTGATTTCATTCCTTGGTTGTTGATTTTATATTAGAGTCATGTTTAATTAAAACCTAAAAATAAAGCTAGCTCAAACATTAACATATATGTGTGTGTGTGTATGTGGTTGATCACACACAGTAATGGAACCATGCCACTTCTGGGCGACTTATTAATTTATATTCCAGAAGTAGTAATTTAGAAGTCTACAAACATAATTATTTCCTTTGGCTCCACTTCCCTTCACTTATTTCCTCCTTGTTACGCATTTGCCGGCTCTCCCTGGACCACGGCAGGCGTACCTGCTGCAGCCGGCCTAACTATTAGTAGATCGCTGATAAAGTGGACAATGTGTGGCTGCTGTTTCTTTAGGCATAGCCTTGCTGCACTGTGATTTTCCCTGCCTGCTCACTGAATTCAAATTCCCTCCTAGAGGATTCAAAGCCTTGACTCGGAAAATGCAAATTACCTAGGATATGCAAATTACACATTTGTTTAAAAACGTGGGTGTTTACTTAAGGACACTAAATCATTTTTCCATCCACAGCTATTTTGTTTAATTACAAACTTGAAATGCATATAGAGAACAATCCCACTTCCAAATCACTCCGGTCCAGCACACACTTGTCTGGCATCCTTTTAATTAAATTTGGCTTCTGTATATTAATTAAGAACACTATAGAGATAGAACTGATTGAGAAAATGCACAGTATATGCACCCATGCTGACCACATTAAGTAAAAATTGTGTCTGCAGAAAAGAAATCCCAACTCCTGGCTTTGAAAACTGTACAAAAACACCATTATGTGATGCACTGTTTTACAGTGAAAAAATGAGCTGACAAGATAATGTAATCATTTCCAAGAGGCTCATTGCTTCAAGCTGCATTTATTAGAAAACCTTTTAAGAATCCTCTAAATGTAAGACATCACTAATTTAAGAAAAATTCTTCATTAATTACTGTATTTTTAAGTTTGTATACTTTGAAGATACTCATGCATTATGTTAATGAATTAACTAGATAATGCTATCATTGTCAAATCTGACCTACTTTTAAGAGGCCTCATCAAACGTGTCAAATCTGCACTTTACTTCATTGGCAGAATGAAATGTAATGATATGTTTGCCAGAGGGCCCACCGCTTGCGCCTGTGATTCTTTTACATAAATTGGAAAAAAAGTGATCCTTCCTCAAGACTCTTTATTTCCATGTGTCAGAAATTTGTCATAGTATAATGTTGTTAAAAGAAAATATTTTATTACTTACTGTTAGCAAACAGTTGCTATACATGGATTTTATGTTGGTCTACAACATAGATGGTGCCCCATGAGGTATCCCAATCATGTGTGGTCTAAATAAACATATATTTAAAAATTCCATGAAACTGAAAGAATGGATTAGCTGTTGATTCATTAACTATTGGTTTCAGAAATTGTAATATGGATTTTCATTCTGTTCAAAAATTAATAACCGTATGTGAAATATCAGCATACAATCTAAAGATAATCTCCAAGAAATGTAAGCATTTCCACCACAGCCCTCTCTCCCTTTCTCTTCAATCTGATGATTACTCTTTAAAATGTGATACTACTCAGGCAAAAAGGAAAATAAGAACAGCCCTTAGGTGAATAAATTTTAAAAATGAATAACCATCACGAGATACTGCTGGGATTCTATATTATTCATTTGTTTACTCAGATATTAATACCTAATTCTTTTATTCAGGAATATTTGGTGAATATTTTATATGTACATTTGTATATTATCAGTAACAGCTGATTATAGCCCATTCTGAAGAGGAGACAGCAAAAAAACAGTTCTGATACAATGTGGTACGTTCTGTGAAGGAAAGAAGCAAAGATCAACTGGAACTGGAGCCAGGCCAGGTGGTACACACCTGTAATCCCAGCGCTCTAGAGGCTGAGGCAGGAGGATCGCTGTGAGTTTAATGCCAACCTAGACTACAACCCTGTCTCAATAAAACAAAAACATACAAACAAAACCCTTGAATCAGATAATTATTTTTCCAGTTCACCTCATCATGAAGGTTCCCTAAGTTTTAGTCGTAAACAGCACTGAAAACTTCAGAAGTAATGGTTGATGTTGTGTCAAAATATTCTATCATAAATGAATTACATAAGATGATGTATTTATCAATAAAGGCAGTAGGAAAGGAACTAAAGCTATAAAAATAGTATAAAAGTGCAAATCGAATTGCGGCGCCAATTTTATTGAAAACATTTCAATTTTCTTGCTTTATTTTTCTGTTTCTTTAGCCTTTTCAAATTTTTCTTTTTTTGTTTTTTCCTTAGCATGTGTTTGCTAAGGAAACATAATGCTCTCCTGCCTGGTGTGGACTTGGTGCATGGACACACACACATGGGTCTTTCTTTTCCTCTCCTTTTCCTCTCTTTCCTTCCTCTTCCCCCATCTCTTGATCTCCTTTGCTTTGAGAAAAATCTCTCTACTTTGTATAATCTATATTTTATTTTGTGTGCTTATTTACAAAGTGCACTTCTCACTAAGATCAGTCATGAGATATTTCAACTTCTGGGTCTGATTTGTTTCAGGTAACATCATGGTCTCAAAGTGGATCCATTTTCCTACAAATCACTCAAGCTTGTCTTTCTTATGGCAGAGTAGTATTCCATTTTGTGTAAATACCACGTTTTCTTGGACATTTTTTTTCTTTGTATAGGCATGGTTTTCAGCATGAAAATTATTTTACACAATTGGAGGAATGGAAAATTAGTGCAAAATTCTAGAAAGACAATTTGCAGGTATAAGTAAGACAGGAAGGAATTTAGGAGAAAAATGAGACAAATAAATAAATCATGAATGCTTTAAGACGATGCCTAAAAGAGCATCAAGGAAACCACTCCACAGAGGTCCTTTTCCAAGCCACAGCCATTTTAACTCACTTAGTGGATCCTTTCATTCACGGAAGCGTTTCAGTCAAATCTTTTCTCCTGACCTAGTAGATTTCAAAGAATTTAGTCCCAAAGAGGCAAAAGAGGGTGCTAAACTTTGACACCCCAGTTTGTCATTTTATAACAATTTCTGCAGTTTGTATTTTTAAAAACTTGCTTGCACACAGTAGTATAGGAGACACATAAGTTATAATGTATTTTATAGGATGGGGGCCCTGAAATCTTTTTAATTGACATTCAAGACAACTCGGTTTGGGTGACTTCCTCAGGGAACCTCGGGGTCGAACTAGAATCCGATGAAACATTACTACTTTTAATTGTCAAGTTACAAGCAAGCAAAACACGAATGCGTTCTAATGAGCCCAGGACACAAAAACCTCAAATCAAAATGGTTCAAAGATCTGAACATTAAAACAGCAACCCTTAGCTGGCTGGAAGAAGTTACCTGTTTCCTTTTCTTCCAAAAGTAAGTGTGCGCCTCTCTCTAAAGTTGCAGGGAAGAGTGTAAGCAGGCGGGAGGCCTCAGGAGGGACGACCACCCGCACACAGCAGCAGCTTAACGCCAGAATGTCTAGTTTAAAATAACCTCTATATTCCTGAGCCAAACAAGGGAAATTAAGAGGAAAAACCAGACTCTGGTGCAGTCCGAAGCAGCCGGGCCTGGTGGTCGTGCAGGAGGCATAGTGTCCTGGGGAGCGAGGGGGCGGGAGTGTGGGCTCCAGCTGTCCGGGTGCAGGGGGTTGGGGTGCAGGAGGGGTAGGAGTGCAGGGGGGCGGTGCTGGTCGGCGCCTCAGCTGCCTGGCCATCCCAGCGAGGACGTTGGGAGCCACCGTGTATCTAAACTACTGAATCATGCTGTCCTCGGCTCGTATTGATTTGTGAGCTTTTTGTGGTTCTATTATTAATCTTTTTCTCAGTCATACCTATTACAGACTTTGAATTCGATCCATTAGGCTCGATTAATTAATCAATTCCGATTGTTATGTTTCCACGTCTCACCCCTGCCCGGACGCGTCCCGGGCTGCGGGTGTCCGCGGGTGCAGCCGCCCCGCACCCTCTCCCCTGCACGCGGTTGCTCCTTCGTCCACCTGGACGTCGCTCGCACGGCTCTTGTGAGGGAGGAATTCCGTCTCACGGCTGCTACATTTTCTCACTGTTAACGTTTTTTTCATCTTTTGTCCTTGATTGGGCTTGCTGGATTTTTTTTTCTTTTTCCTACTAATTTTGCTTTTAGTCTTTCCTTTTTTCTACTTTTAACTGAGTAAAAGCATAAAAAGTACCTATTTCTGGGGCCTCATGTGTTGCTTCACTGCGTGTATAAATCCGTCAATGATGATTAACGGGCGAAGCGGATCTACCGCCCGATGAGTGGACCTTTCCAGGGTGGCACGTGTCCACAGTGGAATTTTACTCAGCCGCAGGAATTGAAATCCTGTTGTCTGTGACAACTTGAAAGAACTGAAAATCATTATATTGGATGCTTTTAGTATTTCATAAAGTTACATTTATGTGCATTTTATTTTGGTTGATTATAAATTTTAAAGAAAATTATTAAAATACGCATTTAATGCCAAAAGATTTTTTTCTGAATGCACTTTTATTTTGTACATTTGGGATGTATGCTGGAGTATCCTCATTATTACTCTCCTTTTAATATTGCTGAACTTTCTTTTGACATTTTAATAATGTAATAGTTATTTAGAAGGTTTTTTATAAATTTCCACTTGGACTGATTTTTTTCCCACCCTTTCTTATCCTACAAAAAATATCTACCATTTGGCAACAAATGAAACACAAAGTAAATTCCAAATTAGAATATAAATCGAAAATCTATATTAGCAAAGATTTAAACAAAAAATTCACAATCCTGAACCTCAACAAAATTCATATGATTGAGCTCAAAATTTGTCTTAATTTTAAAATATAAAATTCAGTTTGGCAGTCATGATTAAAAGAAAAAAATCAATTTTACATTGAAAAATATCAAAAAGGAAGTAAACATCAAGAAAGTTAAAAGAAAAACAATATTTCCTTGATACTTAATCTAAAATAAAAATTTCATGTAGGTTTATACAGTAGTTTCTAATTTTTACAAAAAAGTCTGAGCAGTACACAGCTAATGTGGTAGAAACGATTATACAGTATTTACTAAATTTTATGTATTTGCATGCTAAACATTTCTGTAAATTATTAGAGATTGCTTCACTTTTTCTTTATATAATGTGAATATACATACACTTAGATGATTTGAAACATTTCTAATCTAATTTACATATAATGTACAAAACATAAGTATCTATTGAAAGTATAATAAAACATGTCCTATGTATGTTATCATGTGGAAATTTGTAATGCAGATTTTTTTATATTTAGCAATTTAGACTGGAACCAATAAAATCGATTCATAATGATACCATATGTTTGCACTTACAAAGAATTTCTCTATACTGTTTTAACAATATAATCTTTCGTAAAATAAAGCAAGTTTGATTTCATTGAAAAAATGTATTTTCAAAAAATGATACTTTCATTATATTTCAAGACAGGTTATATATGGCAGTGATCACTCAATCTATTGTTTAGTAAGATTGCTATTTTGAAAAATGTGAAGAAAATTGAACTGATTTCTATATCATAAAGCACTTATTTGTTGCATTAGTATATAGTACTGATGCTACTGTGTGACCTTAATACAATACCAGCACCCACCAACTCATAAAAAGTTAGATTTTAATGAGTCCTGTTTAAAAATTTTAAATCACAAAGGTGTCTTTTTGAACTATGATCTTTTTTATAAAGTAATAAAACATATTTCTTGAAAAATCAGTTAATGTAACTATGACTAAATATGTCATTTTCAGATAACACATGCAGATCTGTGAACTACACACATATAAACATATTCTTTATGTTTAGCCAAAACACTGCCAATAAACTGGAAACGTTATTGAATTAAATCATCTAAAACAAGAATGTGTGGTGTTTATGAGAATCACTCCACGCTCAAACATTTATACATTAATCATATTTCTGAGCAAAATATTTTGTCAATGTAAATGCTGCCAGTTCACATCTGTGCTACTACAACTCCTCTATTTTGTACTTCAGACTGAAAGCAAAAAAAGCAAAGATACTACGTAGATACACTGGAAACAAAAGAATTTTTACACGGGAACCAAAGAGAAGAATTATTTGAGTAGAGGAGGGATTGAGAGGAGAAATGACAGCTTAAATTAGGGAGCTGTTGTAGAGAATTGCGGAAAAAGAGTAGGGGACAGGTTAAGCAGAGCAAGCGCAGATAAGCAGAAAATCACAAATACTAATTGTTGGAAAGACAATTCCTGTGGCTATGTTTTCCATACTCCTTATTTGCAAATACTATTTTAGAGACTGGGAGAATCTCACAGCCACAGGGCTGCATCTCTACTCCAGCTACTGACATGTGGGGTCACCAGCCATCTACAAGGAGGGGCAAAGACACAGCCACGTAGCGTCACGCCACACTAATCTGCTTTGACACTTACCTCAGGGGCACACACACAAAAACAAAATACAAACTATGTTGTGAGGGATAACATTCATTTGGAATTGAATATCCATTCAATAGATTTTGCAGTAAAATCATGTTTCAAATTGGCAATGACTTGTGCTTCTGAATTACACAATACAGCATTATCATAAAAGCTGCATATCTAATATACCTAAATTTAGATTAATCCATCAGTGAAGCTGTTCTTTTACAACAAACTCAGCTTTCTAGAAAATTTATTATCATCTTCCACACTACACTGCTACAGATGGATTCTTGGTTAGCATTTCCAGTCCAATATTATTTTGTTCAAATTTATGTGCGAATTCAGATCGATAGACTACCCATCCAATTACACTCAATAAGCTAATTTGGAGGAATATAAAATGTGATATTAAGTATGTGAAGCAACATCAATGATTTATAATTATCTTAAATTAGTAAAATCTCTTAAATTTTTGTTGAAATACGGTGACTACTAATTTGCTCACTGTTTTTAGAAATAAGTTATTATAAAGACATAAAAATTTCAGATAATTGAAGCTAATCCATTATTCTGGCTTCCATTTCATCATTTTTTTTAATGGTTCAGGGTGGCCTTGAACTCACTATGTACCAGAGGCTGGCCTCAAGCTGGCTGAGATCCTCCTGCATCAGCCTCCTGAGCAGTAGAATTAGATGTGCTCTGCCATCGTTGGCTGATTTTACCCATTTTTAGTGGAGTTTACTTTGCTTTCAGAATCTCTTCCACATGACCCTGTGTTCTGTTTCCTGAAGCACCAAGCTTTCATCTTTTACATTAAGATCTGTATGAATGGGAGAGATTCAGTCAAGTTCAACCTCATTGTTTTGTAAAAGACTGAGCTAAGGCACTAAAAGTTAACATCATCACAAGAGCACAGAAGGTTCGGGATTCCAGCTGAGGTCTCGGACTCTCTCTTGTCCATGGTCTTTAGCTGGTGCTTTTCTGCACTCTAACTGACCAGACTCAGAGCTGTGCAAGTAAATGGAAACCCTTGTCCATCTCTCCGCACTGTACTTCTGGCCGTTGGCATCATTCCCTACACGTGGTGGTCTCTAAGCAGTTGGAGTCAAGGGGCTGGGCATGCGGTCCAGTGGGAGAGTGGAGTGCAGTGTGCACAAGGCCCTGGGTTCAATCTTGAGCAGCACCAACAGCAAGTAAACAAACAAAAAAATAAGTGCAGTCTAGAGACCTTGTTCTGTTAGTGGTATTTGGTTCGGAAAGACAAATAGTAAACAAATGTGTTACAATTAAGCATGCCATCAGGGAGAAAATGGGTAGTGACGTCTTCTCTACAAAACGGTTGTTTTCTTGTCTGCTTACTTTGGAATATACTGGATTTCTCAGTTCCTACACAGCTTCAATGACCTGTGGCAATGTGAATCTTAAGTCAAATGTTAAAGTCGATTTTCTGTAATTCCTAAAGCCTTTTCTTGATTTAAATTCACATATTTTCTGGAGATCAGCAGCAGCTGAAAGGTTTATCAACACACACATGTATTCAGAATGTGACCATCTGTGTGGAAGAAACAGTAACATTCGAGCCCGTTTATGCCTGTGTGCAATGCATTGCGTAGTAGACGGTTGGTTTGCACGCTCATAGACAGCATCCCAGAGAAAACCAGAGGAAGGAGGAGTGGTTGGTTTGGCAGAGGGATAAGGCCCTGGTCAGTGGTGGCACAGTACAGTCCATCATGGTGGCAGGAGCACGTGGCGAGGAAGACTGGCACCTCTGGTGGCTGGAAGCAGAGAGATGTGTCCAAGGAAGGGTACCGCAGTGACCCAATGTCCTGGCATCGGCCTCCACCTCTCACAGGGCCTACTACCTCCACGGGCTGCAGACTGGGTCTCTAACAGAAGGGATTTGGGGGGGACGCTCCAGACCCACAGCAGGGCAACAAATACAACACTAGTGAGGAGGGTTCTCAGGACATCGCGCGTCCGTCAGATGTCTTAAATTCTAAGGACAAACTTTCAAGCAAATTGAAAGAAACCTAGGCTTTTGTCGCCATTTCCTCTTAGGTCCTGAATGGCTCCCGACTAGCCTGATTGTATTGAATTTTGTTGAAGGCGAGGGCACAGTTCCACTCCGTGGGCAGTTAATGAGCCCAGGTGTCTGTGTTTGTGCTCTTGACAGGACCTGCCCCACTCCAACCTGTACCGTCTCACAGAGGTTCGGGGACACACTGTGCTCTTTAGCGTGCAGGAAAGCAGGGGCACTCCTTTTCAGTCCGCGCATCACACCAAAGGCTCCCACGGCTCGGTTTGCTTGTGGCCTGCTTTTCAGAGGACGCCAATGTGCAGAAGTCAGTGAGGTTTCCTCTTTGGAAAGTAAATGTCGCCGAGTTGCTTTGTTTCAGGTTACTCAGGAGCTCCGTCCCTTCCTGAGGAGCTGTTTCCACAGTGATTGCCAATTTCTTGCTTGAGAGGTTTATGATGAAATCGGCTCTCAGATTTTCGTTGGGATTCTTTCCACTGCTGATACGTGAGGACATTTGATGGCACAAGTTAGAATTCCTCCTCCTAATCTAGTTAACATTTATGATTTCCAGCACCACTTTCATGAGTTACCCAGAGCACATGGCTTAAAAATTGACAGATTTAATTTCATGGAGGAATAAACGCATATAAGAGTTTAAAATGAAAGGCAGAGTTGCCGTGGTTAAAATACTTTTAAAAAAGGCACAATCCTCAAAATTCAGCTTTATGATGTGAAGATTCTGCCAAAGGTTTAGCAGTGTCTCCTAGAAGTTGGCAAGCACATAGCGAAAGGTTTGGTATAAGTAGACATAAGAACTACAGTTAAACATTTCAGTAAGCAAAGCACCCTAAATACATGGATTATTTTCTCCTGGATTCAGCTTTCCAGATTTCATCTAAAAAATGCTTAACCCTCTTGAGCTGCTGTCCTCAGCTGCCCGTGGGTGGGCGCCTTAGTGGCAGAATGCACCATGGCTCACAAGGAGTTGGCATGAATCAGAATGAGTGGCGTCCTTTGTGGCAGCCAAAGGCGACAGCAACACCACATTCTGCACTGAGTCCGAGGTCTGACCTGGCACGTCTGGCTCAGCAAGGACTCTACAAGTCAAAGTGCTTCGTGTCCAGGATTCTGCAGAGTCTCTTTAACTTTTGGCTCAGTTTGCTCAATGCCAACAATAAGTGCTCCTGCTTCGCATAATCATCTACCACACACACACACATGCACACACGCACACCACACACACAGGAACACACACGTGCACACATACACACATGCACACGTGCACACACAACACACGCACACGCGAGCACACACACACGTGCATGCACATGCACATGCAAACATGCACACTCACACATACGCATACACCATACACACACGCATGCACACGCACACATATGCACACACCCGCACAAACGTGCGCACGTGCACACATATGCACATGCCAGCAAACACACATGCATGCACGCACACATGCACATACACATGAACACGCACACATATACACATGCCCACACATGCACGTGTGCATGCACGCATGCACACACGTGCACACCATATACACATGCACACACCATACATGCACACACATGCACATGCCACACACATGCACATGCCACACACATGTGCACACACATGCAACACCATACACGCAATACTTGCACACAAGCACACATATGCACATGCGTGTGTGCACACATGTACACACACAACACATGCATGCACACACATGCACACACACGTACACTCCCTTACACACATGCACAAACATGCACACGTGCATGCGCGCACACACACATGCGCATACACATGCCCCCACACACACATATGGATACACGCACATACCACATACACACGCATACACATTCAAAAATATGCACACGCTCACTTGCTCGCATACAAACACACTTGCACACACACATGCATACACCCCATACACACATGCACGCACACACATATGCATATGCCTGCAACCCACACACTGGTGCACACACACTCGCACACACTGACATGCACACACCATGCACACAGATGCACACACGTGCACACGCATGCACACACATATTTGCGTGCACACACTCGCACACACTGACATGCACACACCATGCACACAGATGCACACACGTGCACACGCACATGCACACACACGCATGCATGCACACACATATGCACGTGCATTCACAGGAGCCCCATTTGTTTGACCAGTGCCTGTTAGGGTAGCTCCCTCTTGCTTCCCTTTAGTTCCCCTTGCACCCCACAACAGGCTGACACAACTCACCCTGTGTCCTCCCTAACACCCTCCCTAACCACAGGAGCTGGGCGGACACAGCTGCCTCCTGAAGATCCCTGGTTCCAGCCAACATTTTTCCCAGAGATGGTGACAGCTGTCAGTCACACAGCTCACCTGTCCATGACAGTGGTGCCTGTCCTGGACTCTTTGCCTGGATGGAGCCCAGGCCTGCTCTCGGACCAGTCAGTAAGTCCCGATTTGAACCAATCGTACAATCTCAAGCCTGCAGCTATGCCTGAGCAGCAGCGTCCCCACCTCGGGTGGGTCTAGGAAGGCTCATCTTTTGTTGTTGTTGTAGCAACTCTTTTAGCTGAACAATTTTTATTTTTTACTTTTTTAGTTGGATGGTTTTTAATGGCTTGTCTGAAAACTCATTTTTCCTTCTGCTTGACCCTGTCAGTCTGCTCTCCTGCTCCTCTGGGGAAAGCTTTCCTTGAGAGCCTTGATTTGTATTTGGGATGTTAAACACTTCTCACCTCGCTGGTGATGCTCTTATGACCTCAGAATATTGTTATTTTGATTTCTCCATATTATTTCTACTTAATTAGAGTTGGTTTCTGAAAATTTCTTTGTTCCTTTGTTAGAATCATTCCCTCTTTTTCTTCGTCTACTTTAACTCTGCGTTGGGGTCTCCTCATTTGGCAAAAGCCACCCCACCTACTCTTCACAGCTGGCCTGAGCACAGGAGACCTTCGCGGTGAGCTCAGCCAGACTCTCAGGGGCTCCGGGCCTTTCTGAAGTCAGCTGCGCTTTCTTAGCTGCTCATTGCTCCAGACATCTGCAGTCTACCACTTCCGGTCAGGGCTCCAAGACGAGGGAGACAGAAAGTAGCTCCTTGGGTAGCGTCAGACAAGGTGCATCGTTGGATGTTCTCTCCTTCTCCAACTCCTTCTCCCCTCAGAAAGAAAAGGGACTTCTGATTATTTCGGATGCTTGCCTTAGATGACCTGGAGGAAGGGAATACTCCAACGAGTTCCGTGGCAGATGGCAGGGACGGTTTTCCTCATGGGTGCCAAGGTGGCTGGGGCCCACGGGGTCCTCATAGCACTCTAGACAGGAAGGCAAAGCCAGAGTGTGGGGCATCTCCAGAAGCTCTGTGATTTGGGGGGTTCGTTTCAACTCTACCTCCCCCCAAGGAAACTGGGAGGTGGTGTTGGCTTCTAGTCAAGGCTACCCTCTCTGTTCTCATATCCTCCAGGTAACTGGATTGAGCCCGATCCTAAAAGTGCCCTGACCAAGCCAAAACAGAAGCGAGTTGTTTGGGCAAAGTTCATGGAAGGCACAAGGGGAACCCGTTCTTCCACTGAGTTAGGGGGAAGGGACATGGCAGCGGCCTGCCCAAGCCACTGTTTCTGTCCTCCCCCGGGTGCCAGAGTCTTGGGGTCCCCTGAGCGCAATGGGTCTGGAAAAACATAAGTCAGTTCCCTGGGCAGCTGCTGAAAAGGTCTGATACTGGATCTGTGATTCAACTCTTCCTCTCCTCAGGGAGAAGGCAGTGCTTCCTGGTTATACCATGCTGGGCAGAAGGCAAAGATTCTGGCCTGACAGTGTCTTAAATTTCTGCACTGCTTCTAATGTGCTAGTTTCATGTCCAGCTGTAGCACAGAAGCCTCTCACCTAGCTCTGATTTCTCACAAGTGAAACTTTTCCAAGGCTTCTTATTCTTCTATTTGTCTGATATTACTCCAACTTTTTTTTAAACAAAATTAAATTTTTAAACAAAAATTTTTAAACAAAATTTTTAAACAAAATTAAATTTATCTTATAAGTTTTAAACATTCTCTTTTCTGTCTCTCTCTTTCTATATGAGAGAGAGACAGAGACAGAGAGAGAGAGAGAGAGAGAGAGAGAGAGAGAGAATATGAAGAATATAGGACCTAAACCTGAAGACATGTTAAAGAAAACTTAAGTGGTAGAGATCACGTAGGAAATCTTTATCTACAATATTAGTATTAAGTACAACATTGTCATGGTTTATGGCTAGGTGGCCCCCCAAGCATCATGCGGTCTTGGAGGTGGCTAAATCTAGCATCCGTGATTGGTTCATTGTCTAGCACTGTGATTAGCAGTGTGAGTGCTGCACCCACCCAGGGGTTGAGCCAGCATACTATACAAGGGAGGGAAGGAGGCATGCTTTTCCCTCTTTTGTGCTGTTTGCTCTTGCCGCTTGCAGCTGCCATGAACAGCTGCCCCTCAGCCATGCCACCCTGCCTTGGGACTAGCTGAGTATGGACTAAAACCTCCATAACTGTAAGAAATAAACCTTCTCTTTCCTAATTTTGGGTGTCGGGTATTTGGTCTCGGCAATGAGAGAAGAGTAAGCAAAACAAACATAAAAATATAGACCTTTATCCAAACCGGAATTGTCAATAGGTAAATTCCTTAAGGGCAAGGGCTAGGACAAATTTTTAACTTTGCATCACCTGTACAGAATCAAATTCCTGCATTAAGGTAATAAGTAGCTCCGTGTAGTCTTGTTTTATGGCCTTAGTTGCAAATATGAATACAAAATTCGTATTATTAGCCACCTTTCAAAATAACTCAAGAAATTATTTGCAAATATTATTGTAATGGCATTGAGCTGCTTTCAAAATATTATTACTGTCAATTAAAATATATTTAACTGAGCAGAAAATTCTAGAATTGATTGTGACTTTGGATGCTTTGGTCCAACAAACCTGAGACCTTCTAGTGCTAGCTTGGGTCAATCAAAGTCTACCTCTAGGCTGACCACGCCTCAACCTGCAGATCTGAGTTTACTCTGAAACATTTCAGTCCCCATGATGAAGGCAGTGATGAGCTAACTTCCCTCTATTACTATGCGCACAATGAGTTCAAGAATTTAGTGCAAATTCTTCACTCTTCTTAAAACATGTAATCTGTGATTTCTACTTGCTAGGAGTCTGTGGTACCAACTTCATTTTCAAAGTGAATATAAAGTCTAAAGATAAGTGACTCCCAGCCTAGGGATTTAAAGGATAGTTAAAGTATGATTAAAGGATCTATTACGGGAAGACTATTTCCAGAATAAGAGGTGACATTATTTTACAGCCCAAGGAAATAGCTTCCTTACCCATCACATTGGCACAGTAATCTGAAAACCTTCTCCACAGATGTGTGGGCAACTCTGTACAACACTTGCATAAAAATACATGAGATGTTATACAGAAAATAAATGGCTCTTTAAATATGTCACAGTTTCCATCAGTAAACCAGTAAGTAGGTGAGATGATAAAATGTGCTTGAATCCAGAAAATGAATAAAAGAATCATTACAGAGTAATCAAATCGACTAGCAGAAAAAAGTAAGTTAAAGTTGGAGATCATCATTATCTCAGTTCTTTGGAAACTAAATTCCTTTATTTTCCTTTGAAACAACAGTATTCCAGCTGAAAGTATTCATAATGCTCAACATTTGTCAAAGATTTAGGATATTCTGGAAAGTTTACTTTATTGATAAAAATAATATAATGGCACCGACTTCAACAAAAACCAAAAAGCATATAATTTGAAAATCCTGACAGTCACACAATCTGGGTAGAAACAAAATAAACTGCCATGCAAGGCCTGGGGGCACACACCCATAATCCCAGCACTCGGGAGGCTGAGACAGGAGGATCATTGTGAGTTTGAGACCTGCCTGGGCTACAAAGTGAGCTGAGGGCCAGTCTGAACACTATAGTGAGACCTTGTCTCAAAAAGACAAGGGCTGGAGGTTTAGCTTAGCGGTCTAAGCACCTGCCTGGCAAGTGCAAGGTCGTGAGTTCAGTCCCTGGTGCCCCCACAAAAAAAGCTGCCATTAAAATATACAGTTATAGACAATAAAAAGTCAATATCCTTGTTTATGTTGTAAATGTTTTTTGATCAGCCCTAGACTCAACTTCGCAGGGTACTGTGCTTTTCCCACAGGAAGAACTCAATCGAAGAGGTTGGTAGCAAAAAATTCCATTTGTACCACTTCGACACAGATTTTACTTCGTGCTATGTGCATGTGCATCTACGTGCATGTCTCCCTCTAGGTGCCTAAGGCTTTTTGTTTGAAGAAATACCTTCAGAAATGCAGAAAAACTTAAAAGCAAAAAGAACTGAGAACTTCTTCCTCTGACCATGAGACAAAAACTCCAATGCTATCAACAAACCCTCAAATGCCAAACTGCAGAGAACATTAGTGGCTGTTTTCTCCATCTGGTTATTAACTTTGTCTCTGTTGGAAAAGGAGTTGGCGAGACTGCCCATCAATGACCGCCTGCTTCCTGCCAGTTAGATTTCCCAAAGCTCACCCCTGCACATGCACGTTCCTGCGGACTCACACACCGATATGACACCAGGCATCAGGCACTGTTGACTAATGAACTTTTAGTACAGTGAAGGGCTTGGCCCCATTTTCTTCGGTCTCATTTTATCCTGGATCATCAGTTTTAATATTGAAGCCAAATTTTGGATGGGTTAAATATCATTTTCATTAAAACATTTTTTATGGCTTAAGAGCTCAACATAAATAAGGTTGAAATTTTTTTGACACCTCAAAAACAGATGTGGAAATAAAACCCAAAGACTCTGGAGCAGCACCAACTTGAGTTGCTTTTCTTGTCTTCTCTCACTCTGAGCCTGCCTTATACTCTGGAACCAATAGTTTTCAATTTTTTGTGCAGCTTGCTCACTGGAAGCCTCTCCAAGCACAGAACATTGAGCCCCAGTTCTTAAGATTAGGGAATCTTGTGATTGTCATTGGCCAAAGGATTGGCTGTAGAATGCAACTCTCCAGAGGCATCCAGATGGTACTGACTGTTGACCGTGGCATCCAGTGTTGAAACAGACACCTCCAGTTTGGCCCAGTGTGCCCACTCATAGGGACAGATCTTCACCAGAGATATTTGTGTTAGGGGGGAAAATGCACACTCTCAGTGACTTTCACATGTGTCATAGTTATTTTCTTGTTGCTGAAACCCGGAACCTGACACCCACAATTCAAAGGGTTTATTTTGGATCAGGTTTTCAGCCCACAGTGCACTGGTCCCAAGGCAGGAAGAAGGGCATGGTGGAAGGGCATGGTGGGGGAAATATGCTCACGTGATGGTGAACAGGAAGTAGAGAGAGGTGAGAGGAGTCTTCCATGGAGACTTCCACGTCACACTTGCAATGATTGGCCACTTCTGACCAGGCTGCAACTACAACAGCGTGCTTAGCTTACACTGATCAGTGGCTTAATCAGCTCATGAGTACAGCACTCCCATGACCCAACCACCTTCCCAAGGCCCTCTTCTGAGCCCATGAGGTGAGGGGAGACATTCTTGATCTAAACCATAACAATATGGATGGGGTGGGATCGTCTACTCACGAAGTGAATAAACTTTCTCAGTTCCTCACTCAGTTGATCCAAGAAGCCCCCAGGCATCTAGGAATTTGGGAGTAAGGGTGACATCCTCTAGCCTGTGATACCCGAAACAGGAATGAAGATGGGGAAACCACCTGATCTTGCATGTGGGATATTCTAGAAGATCCACAAGTGTTTTGTGGATAAAAATTTTAGTATAAGAAGGAACATTCTCTCTTTCTTTCTTTCTTTCTTTCTTTCTTTCTTTCTTTCTTTCTTTCTTTCTTTCTTTCTCTCTGTCCTTTAGTAGTTACTAGTAATAATGGGGACAAGGAGTCATTACAACACAGCTAATAACTGTAAATTTGTTCCACCAAAGAATCACCTACCAGTATAAACAAGGCTGGAGGTTTTGTAGATGGCAATGATCATTTTATTGGTTCTAAGAACTTTGAATTTAAATCAAGTTTGAAATAACCCCTTGGCTATTCCATAAGGACAAAGAGTATAGGCTTTCCCTTAAATCCAAAGGACTTGAGCTGCAGGTAGCAGCATCCACAAAAGCATTTCTAGGGTTTCACTGTATCATGTACTAAGCTATGGCATGATCTCACCTTCACCCAAAATTTGATTGGCTGTTGGAGTCAATGATACCACCTGCAAACCAAAGGATTATGAAAGAGTTATTACTTACCTACTGAGACTCTGGATAGAACAAAGTGTGCTCCCACCTGTCCCACAAATAGAAACAGACAGAGAGAGAGAGACAGACAGAGAGAGAGAAACAGAGAGAGACAGAGACAGAGAGAGACAGAGAGAGAAAGACATCTTTGGGGCTACTCTTTCCTGTTACTCTGTGATATCTCTCAGTTCAGTAGTGTTTTCTCCAATGTAGTTCCTCGATTACAGAAATCAGATGAACACAATAATGAGATAAAAATAAATTTCGGGAATATTTTGTGTCATTTGCTTATGTGCGCACCCGTCTGTGTGTGTGTCTGTATTGAACAGTTTTGGACCCCATCTTCAAACTTCTGGGTATTTGTGTGTGCCTTAGGGAATGAGCAGCTGATAGCTCACTGATGGAGCTTTGGTCCCGGGAGTTATTTGTGTATAGTCTCTTTAGCTGTATTATTTTGGAGATTGATAACTTATTTTGTTAGATGGTATACCTCTTTCAGTATAATCACACCAAAATAGAGTTTCAGATACAGTGGAAGAAGTTGGAAGTATTTTAGTTATTCCACTTTTCCATTATTTCATTGTGACTTTAAGCATATTGTACAGCTTCACCATTATTTCTTATATTCTAGCTATTCAAGTTGTCAAACTAATATATGATTCTGAAAAAAAAAATTCTGTTTGGCTTAGAATAAAGAGTTGCCAGTCTATAGTTCTTTAATGTCATCATTTCTACTTTCTCCCACGTTAAAAATTTAAAGAGTCAACATTCATGATGCAACTAAATGAGTCACAATTAAGACTTCATGTATGGTATATAATATAGTATAATACTATAATGTAATGTAATGTAATATGATATGATACATGTACTGGAGGAGAAAAATTTTGCGAAGCTAAGATGTCTTTGGGAACACTTAAGAAACTAACTTCCAGGAGGACAAAGATCAGGGCTTGACATGTGTCCTTGGCTGCCGTAGTGTCCTCATTCGGGCAGACAGATGGGAGCCAGAAGAGTCAGGGAAGCAGCCTCACTAACTGCAGAGGTGCAGAGGCAGATGGGTAACTCTTCCAAGCTTTTAGAAAGATGCCCTGATGGAATTTGGCCACCTGCTATGCAACCAACCCCTATCTTACAATTCCCTTTCACATTTCTAGCTGAACGATGCTCTTTTAAATTCTTCGTATTTTCCTCAGTCATTGTAAACCTTCTTGCTTAGAAATCATTGAACTCATTATTCGCATTTGTATCACTAGCCTTAGACTTGCCAAATACACATTTGACACGCAGGGAGATTGGAAGGGGGAAGTGCAGAGAACGGACAGCAGTGTGGCCTCTGAGCATTTTGCAGTCAAGAGGAGGCCAAAAGCTTCTTGATGCAGAAGAGAGAACCCAGTGAGGAAGAGCGTGCCCGGGTCCACAGCCCTGGACTGAGGCCTACAGGAAGGCAGCAGGGCTGCAGGAGGTGGAGGAGGACTTTCAGGGGTAGCTTGGCATTCATAAAATCTGAAATTCCTTAGAGATGCTCAAGTTTTGGGGATAGGATAATTTTGCAAAATGTTTATTGAGTGAATGAACATGTTATAAATACCACTTAAAATTGTTGGATATTATTACTACTATATGTTACCTGAGAAATGATTGTTTCTGTCTTTCACTTTATATGTAATAAAATTAATACTCAGAAAGCTATTTACGAAGACGAATGTTTTGGGTTGAATTGTGTCCCCCCAAAAGATGCACAGGTTTCCAATGCTTAGTCTATCAGAATGCAAACTTATTGGGAAACAAGATCACTGCAGACAAAGCGAGTTAACTGCAGAGGAGCTTGTACTGGAGCAGCACCAGGACAGTCCCAGGCAGCCACCCAACATAAGAAGAGGTGAGACAGGAGAGGAGAGAAGCCACACCGCGGGAGGGGAGATGAAACTGAGGAACCGCCAGCAAGGCATCTGAGCTTGCCCAGAGCGCCTTTAAGCGGCGAGAGGAAAGGGAGGACGTCGCGCGCAGCCTGGGAGGAGATGCGCCTTCGCAGAGGCCATGGTCTGCATTTCCTGCCACTTGGTCCCCTGCAGCAGGCTTCTTGTATTTTTGTGCTTATATTTTTAACAAAAATGGGTGTGTATTTAAAGGGAAGGAAATGTAATTTATAGACACTTTGACAGATCTTATTGGTAGAATATGTTTCTCTGTTCTTTACAGATATCAGGCTGATTTCCATCACATTTGCTCTTGAGTTATCGTGTCCGTCGTGGCAATTTCTACAGG
>RJWT010016262.1:0-19960 GCA_004365215.1 Cuniculus paca | reverse complement strand
TTAATTTTTAAGAGTAGTGTCTTGTGGCCTGGGGATATAGCTCAGTGGCACAACGCCTGCCTGGCAAATGCAAGGTCCTGAGTTCAATTCTCAGTACTGAAAAAAACAAACAAACAAACAAAAAAAAACAGTGACTTGTGCCGGAGGAACAGCTCAAAGGTGTATTCCTTGCCTGGTATACGAAGACCTGAGGTCAACTGCCAGCAGTTCGTAAGAGAAGAAATTGTATCTTTATAAATCTGGAAGGAAACTTCTTCCAGGAAAATAAATGGCAAAGAAAATTGAGGAGAGTGTCAGCTAATTTAATCATGGAATAAATATAAACCATAAATAGCTTTATTTTCACCATTATTTTATCATTGGTTTTTTTTTTTTTTTAGCTGCACTGGGGATTGAACTCACGACCTTGCGCTCGCCAGGTAGGCGCTTAGGCCACTGAGCTAGATCCCTGACCCTTGTCTTTTTGAGACAGGGTCTCACTGTGCTGTTCAGGCTGGCCTTGAGCGCATTTTTGTAGCCCAGGCTGGTCTCGAACTCGCAACAGTCTTCCTGTCTTCAGCCTCCCGAGTGCTGGGATTACAGGCGTGAGCCAGTATGCCCAGCTTATCATTGGTATTTTTATAGGCACAGTTCTGTAAGTAGATTGTTATTTTCAACTCGTTGAAATACTTGTGCCCACATATTTCCTTAAGTGTGTAAATATATTTTGAATGACTGATCAAATAATGAAATATTTTAACATGTCATCTTATGTGAATCTACCAAAATTTAATTTATATGCTTGTGTTCCCTAAAAGTATTGATTTCAGGACCTTTGGTGGGCATTCAAATACCTTTTTAAAGATAGCTGGTGTGTGTTGAATTCTGGTTGTAGGAGCTTATAAATGGTCATGGAGTATGTTGATAAAAATACGGCCTCTTATCCCTGTAGTGCCAGAACTCCTGAGACCGAGGCAGGAGAATTGCTGTGAGTTCAAGGCCAACCTGGGCTACATATTGAGTTCAAGGCCAGCCTGAACTACACGGGAGACCTTGTGTGAAAAATGAAACAAAACAAAATTAAAACAAAATATAGCTCGTAGGTAAATGTGAAAACTGAGGTGCAGAGTAGTGTCGAGGAGACCATCATTTATGTCAAAAGAGGGGAAATATGTCTGTTCCTCAAAACAGGTGAAAGCGTTCCTGAAAAATTGATACAGTTGTTTGCTTCTATGTAGCGGAATTGGCTAAGTAGATTTTGAGCAGAGTTCCCATTTGAGTTTTGAGTGATGTCAGTGATTTTTACTCATATGAAATAAAGGCACCATCTAGACCTCTTTTCCATAGGACATTGTTTGGAACTGATCTTTTGTCTGCCAGATAGTCTGTTTTTGTTTGTTTTGTTTTGTAGTTTGCTGCTTAGTCCAGGCTGACCTTGAATTTTCTGTGTAGCCAGGCTGGCCTCAACTCGGTTTCCTGCTTCAGCCTCCTGAGAACAATATTGAGTTTATAGGCATACACCTCCATCAGAAGTTTAATTAATGGTTCAGAGTTGCTAGGAGTAAAAATTTATTAGCAGTACATTTTATTGTTACGTTGAGTCAAGTAATATAGGTGAATTGTTGATTGTGAGGATGTAAAACCCTTATCTGTTTTATTCATGAATTGTGTTATTTTAATACAGTTATTGCTGCTAATAATTGACTGCCATTTGTAGAATGCCTGTCAGTGTCATTGATTATACATTGTTGTTCATTCTTAAGAACAAGTCTTTGAAATCCAGCGTGGTGGTACATTGTAATCCTACCACTGGAGGCTGAGGCGGGAGAATTGCTGTGTAAGGCCAGCCTGGGCTACATAGAACCTGCCTCAACAAAACAAAACAAAACAAAACAAGTCTTTGAATTAGCTCTCCTATTCCTTAGGTGAGGAAATTGAGATTCAGAGAAGTTAAATTGTCTGTAAATATATAGCCTTGGAATTTGAATCTAGGTTTGCTTGTGTTTGTATTGTACTATACTGTCACGATTTGGTCAGAGATAGATATGGTTTTAATTATTTAAAAATAATTTGCCAGGCACAGTGGCACACATCTGTAATCTCAGCCCTCAGGAGGCTGAGGCAGGAGGATCACCTGCAGATTCAAGGCTACCCTGGGCTTCTGCTGGTTAAAGCATTTAAATACAGCTTAATTTAATGTTAGCTTAAATTCATTGAAATAAGTATATGGTACCTAAACTTAAAGATTTACTTGACAGCATTTTTTTTTCCCCCTAAAACAGGGTCTCTCTGGGATTATAGGCAAACCACTGTGCCTGGCTTAACTTTTTTTTTTTAATGTGGAGACAGTCTCACTATGTAGTGCAGGCTGGCCTTGAACTCATATATGTACCCCAGGTTGACCTTGAACTCAGAGCAATCCTGCCTCAGCCTCCTGAGTGATGGGATTACAGCCATGTGCCACCATGCCTGGCATATTTTCTAGTATTCTTACAGGGATTGCTTAAAATTTTTTTTTTTTTGGAGACAAGGTCTCGCTAAGCAGTTCGGACTGGCCTTGTGCTCACTTTGTAGCCCAGGCTGGTCTTGAACCTGGCAATGATCCTCTTGCCTCAGCCTCCTGAGTGCTGGTATTATTACAGGCGTGCATCGCCACGCTGGGCTGGGATTGCTTAAATCTATGGCATAAACAAATTGGTTTTATGAAAGTTACTGTTGCATGTTGTTTCCCTTTAGCATTTACTTTTCTTTTTGTTTTTGTTACCGGGGATCGAACTCACGACTTAACACTTGCCAGGCAGGCGCTTGTGCTGCTGAGCTAAATTCCCAGCCCTTAGCATATAGTTTTTTTTAATAATCATTTTAAATTTTACAAATTTAATATTTGATCTAGGTTATTCTATATAGATATAGCTGCTTATTTTAGAAGAAAATCCTTTTATTTTTACAAGTTATGTTTTTGTTTTTGGCATTTTGTGACTTTTCTATTCTTTTTGGAAATAGGTTCTCACTGTGTAGCTCAGACTAGTTTTGAACTCACTATGTAGCCCAGCTTGGCCTTGAACTCACAGGGATGCTCCTGCCTCAGCCTCCTAAGTGCTGGGATTACAGGCATGTGCCACCATGCCTGGCTTCTTTGGCACTTTGAGCAGATAATAATTTTCTATTCTGAGTGGTTTTCTTGTGCACTGTATAATGTTTAGCAGCATCTCCTGAGTCCTACCACTAGATATCTACCAGACTCTGACCTTGTCAGTTGTATCAGTTAAAAACTGCTAAGTATAGAGAACCATTGCTGTGGTCCACACCTTTAGAAGACCATGTAAAATTATTGTAAGATGTATAGAATTTATTTACAGAATACACAAGGTCAACAAATAATCTACTGGCTTTGAATGTCTTTCTTCTAAATTTTACTTTTCTTTTTTTTTTTTTTCTTCTCTTTTACTGCACTAAGGATTAAACTCAGGACCTTGGGCTTGCCAGACAGGCGCTTAGGCCATTGAGTTGGATCGCTGGCCCTCTTTTTTTTTTTTTTTTTTTCTTTTTTTGAAGACATGCTGAGGATGGACTCTAAGGCCTTAGTCTTGCTAAAAGCAAGTGTTGTTCTACCTTTGAACTTTGATCCCGGCCCATTTGTTTTTTTGTTTGTTTGTTGTTTTTGGTACCGGGGATTGAACTCACTACCTAGAGCTTGTCAGGCAGGCACTTACGCTGTTGAGCTAAACCCCTGACCCAGCCCACTTGTTTTTGATTGACTGATTGATTGGTTGATTTTTGTTTGAGTGTTTGAACTCACTGTGTAACTCACGCTGACCTCATTTGTGGCATCCTCCTGCCTCACCCTCCCCAGTGCTGGGATTACAGGTATGCACCACCATACCTGGCTTTGTTTTTGATTTAAAGAAAAAGGTTAAATTTGACCATTTTGATTTAAATTTGCATACAAAACATAGGTGTAATATGAAAGTTTTTAATGATAAATTTTTTTGGAGCAAGTATATAATTTGTAGTCCTGTGTAACTTACGTTTAAATAATGTATCTTGTGAAGTAGTGGGGTGGGTTGAGCACAGAAAGCTTAACAGACTAGGTTAAAAAAATCCAGCAGTTACTTCAGAAGCTAAGGGATCAGAAGTTCGAGACCAGCCTGGGCAACATAGCAAGACTTTGTTTCACAATTTGAAAATTATGTTTACTTATTTATTTTTAACTTTTTCCCCTTTTTTGTTTTTATTGGTGTGTTTTAGGTATGCATAATGATCATATTGATCACAGAGAATTTGTACTTGTGTGTGATATATCTTGCTTTTTTCCCATTCCCCTGCCCTCCCTTCAACCCCTTTCCTTCTTTATTTATAGAAGCTTTGTATTCATTTTTTCCCATTTTTTTCTGTCCTTTTTTTCCCTTTTCCCTGCTTGTCTCCCTTGTTCCCTTTCTCATTTGAACATTTTCTTCCCCTTTCCCAATATCTGTTATACATTTCTGTCGTTATTTACACTTTGGTTTCTACACCAGAGAAACAATACAATATTTAAACGTGTGTCTGATTTATTTCACTCAAAGAGTATAGACTCAAGATGCATCCATTTAGCTAGAAATGCTTCAAGATTATCATTCTTTATGGTGGAGTGGTACTCCTTTGTACATTAAAAAAAACCCTACGTTTTTATCCATTCATTGGTTGAAGGGTATTTGGACTGTTTCAGGATTTAGCTATTGCAAACTATACTGCTAAACATGGGTATGAATGTATTACAGTGGTATGATGCTTTCAGTTCTTTTGGGAAGATACCAAGAAAGGGAATAACTGAGTTGAATGGAACCTCTGTTTAGTTTTTTGAGGAATCTCCACACTGATTTCCACAGTAGGTGCACTGGTCTGCGCTCCCACCAACAGTGAAGAAGGGTTCCTTTTTCCTCCCCACCCCCAGCATTTGTCATTGGTTGATTTCTTGATAATAGCCATTCTTTCTTGAGATGGAATATCAATGCTGTTTTAATTTGTGTTCTTGTTTTTGCAACACCAGGGCTCGAACTCACAACCTTGCACTTCCCAGGCAGGCGCTTAGGCCGCTGAGCTAAACCCCCAGCCCTTGTCTTTTTGAGACAGGGTCTCACTGTGCTGTTGAGGCTGGCCTTGAGCTCACTTTGTAGCCCAGGCTGGTCTCGAACTTGAACGATCCTCCTATCTCAGCCTCCTGAGTGCTGGGATTACGGGCGTGTGCCACCAGGCCTGGCTTAATTTGCATTCTTGAATGACCAGTGCTTTTGAGTATTTTTTCATACAGTTACAATTTCTGTCCCATCTGAGAAGTGTCTGTTTCAGTTGCCCAGTTTTGGATTGGATCTTTAAAGTTGGGATGGCGTCTCCTTTTTGGGGGGGGTTAAGAGTAGGAAAATTTATTGGAGAAAAGGAATGCGGAGTAGGAAGAGCTCCTGAGGGCCAGGGCCCGGGCCGCCCCACCCAATTCCCCAGGGATTGAATTCCTAAACTCCTGACCTCATGCTTGCCAGGTAGGCACTTACGCCACCACTGAGCTAAATCCCTGGCCCTTGTCTTTTTTGAGACGGGGTCTAGCTATGTAGTTCAGACTAACCTTGAGCTTACTTTGTAGCCCAGGCTGGTCCTGAAACTTGCAAGGATCTTCCTGTTTCAGCCTCCAGAGTTGTGGGATTACAGGTGTGCGCCACCAGGCCCGACCCATTGAGTTCTTTATATATTCTAGATGGTAGTCCTTGAAGAACAACTGGACAATATTTTTCTCACAGTGTAAGTTGTCTCTTCCCTCT
Organism: Cuniculus paca; assembly: GCA_004365215.1. Lineage (NCBI taxonomy): Eukaryota > Metazoa > Chordata > Mammalia > Rodentia > Cuniculidae > Cuniculus > Cuniculus paca. The sequence goes on along the minus strand of RJWT010016262.1, from coordinate 14,189 downwards.
GATGGTGGTTTCTTTCGTTATGCAAAAGCTTTTCAATAAGATGAGTTCTCAGTTGTTGATTCTTTGTGGTATTTGCTATGAGACCAGGGTTTTGTTAATAATCTTAGCCTACACCAGTGTCTTCAAGGGTTCTACCTATTCTTTCAGCAGAGTTGGTGCCTCTATTTTAATGTTTATGTCTTTGATCTATTTCCCTTTTAATTTATCTCATGGTGATAGACATGGGTCTAGTTTAGCCTTTTGCATGTGGAAAGCCAGTTTTTCCAGCACCATTAATTAAAGAGACTATTATTCCTGCAGTGAAGTGTTTGACTCCTTTGTCAAAGATAAGGTGGCTGAGTGTGTTCGTAGTTGTTTCTGCATCTTCTGATCTCTTCCATTGATTCTCAAATCTCGTGTTCGTTTGTTTTTTTGTGCCAGTACCACGCTGTTTTTATCACAGTAGCTTTGTAGTATAATTTCAAGTTAGGGATTGTAATGCCCCTGGATTTGCTTTTTGTTGCCCAGGATCACTTTTGCTATTCTGGGTCCAGTTGAATTTTAGGATTGTTTTCTCTAATTCTGTGAAATATGCTGTTGGTATTTTGATCAGGATTCTGTTAAATCTGTATAACAATTTTGGAAGTATGGCCATTTTCACTGTATTGGTTTCTCCGACCTAAAAGCAAGAAATAATCTATTTTCTGATACCCTCTTTCATCTCCTTTTTTTAGAGTACTGTAGTTTTCATTGTATTGATCTTTTACTTCCTTTGTTAGAGTGAGTCCTAGGAATTTCATTCTTCTGGATGCTACTGTGAAAGGTGTTGTTTCCCTAATTTGTCTCTCAGTGAGTTTGTTATTTGTGTACAGGAATGCTATTGATTTTTGAGTGTTGATTTTTGTATCCAGCTATACTCCTGAATTTGGTTATTCAATCTAGAAATCTTTCAGTGGAGTTTTGGGACATTGTGATTTATTTATGTATTTATTTGTACCGGGAATCGAACTCATGACTTTGCACTTGCCAGGCATATGCTTTTGCCACTGAGCTAAATCTCCAGCCCTTCTTTCAGTGGAGTTTTTGGGGTCTTCTATGTACTGTATCATGTCATCTACAAATAATGACAATTTAACATCTTCCTTTCCTATTCTTACTGCTTTTATTTTTCTAATTGCTCTGGCTAATGTTTCCAGAACTGTATTGAATAAGTGATGATAGTGGGCATCCTTGTCTTTTTCCTGATTATACAGTGAAAACTTTTGGGTTTTGTTCATTTAGTATGATGTCGCTGTTGGTTTGTCATAGGTGGGTTTTATGAGCATGAGATTCTTCTGTAGGGTTCTTATGAATGGATGTTGGACTTTTTCAGATGCTTTTTCTGCACCTATTGAGATGATCATGTGGTTTTTGTGCTTGATTCCGTTAATGGTGGTATATTACATTTATTCAGTTGCATGTGTTGAACCATCCCTGCCTGCCTGAGATGAATCCTACTTGATCAGGGTGTGTGATCTTGAGGAGTTTTGCACCTTGTGTTCATTAGAGACCTTGGCCTGTGGGTCTCTCTTGGTTGAATCCTTTTCTGGTTTTGGTATCTGAGTAATGCTTGCTTCCAGGAATTAGTTTGAGAGTATAGCTTCCTTTTGAATTTCATTGAAGAGTTTGGGGAATAGTGGCATTAGAGCTTCTCTAAATTTCTTATAGAATTCAGCAGTTAATCTGGTCTTTTCTTTGTTGGTAGTTTTAAAGTTACACCTTCAGTTTTATTAACTGATACGGGGTTATTTAGAATTTTTATATCTTCTTGATTCAGCTTTGGTAATTCATATGTATATAGGAATGTGTCGATTCTTCTGCATGTTGCATCTTATTAGAGTACAGGTTCTTGATGTAGGTATTGATGATCTTCTGGATTTCTTCAGGATCTGCTGTGATTGCACCCTTTTCATTCCTAATTGTGTGGATTTGGGTCTTTTCTATTTTTGGATCAGGTTGGCTAACGGTTTGTCAATTTGATTTAATCTTTCAAAGAACAGACTCTTTGATTCATTGATTCTTTGTATTGTTTTCTTAGTCTCCATTGCATTAATTTCTGCTCTGATCTTTATAATTTCCTCCTTTATATGAACTTTGGCTTGATTTGCTCTTCTTTTTCTAGAACCTTGAGGTTCAACATTCGGTTCTTTATTTACATTCCCTCTTTTTCCGATGTGGGAATTTCCTGCTATAAATTTCCCTCATAGGACTGCTCTCATTTTGTCATAGAAGTTCCCATATGTTGTATTGGCATTACCATTTAATTGTAGATACTCTAGTTTCTTCTTTAATTTCATCTGTGATCCGTCGGTTGTTCAGGAGGGTCTTGCTTAATTTTCATGCGTTTATGAAGTTCATCTGATTTCTTTTTTTTGCTATCGGTTTTCAGTTTCATTGCACTATGGTCTGATAATATGCATGAGATACTTTCAGTTCCTTTGCATTTACTCAGGCATGTTCTATGAGCTAGTATGTGGTCTCCTTTGGAGAATATCCCATGTGCAGCTGAGAAGAATGCTGTGTGGTCCGGGTTGGCTTCGAACTCTGTGTAGTTTATTTTGGCCTCAGACACATGGCAGTCCTCCCGCCTCAGTCTCCTGAGTGCTGGGATTACAGATGTGCGCCACCGCACCTAGTGGTAGTTTTTTATTAGTACTTGTTTGCTGTACATGAATTTTACGTTCATCTTGAGGAATAGTTAACATGTATATAACACATCTTGATTCTTTTTTTTATTCCTCTTCCATCAGAATTAAAAAAACTTGAAAAACGGGGGGACAGTGTACAAGGGGTGATCAGTACATGCAGTGAATATTTAAATTTAAAATTTTTTATTACTGTAAAAGACACATTGCCATTATTCCTGCTCAGAATACTCCCCCTTGCTTCCAACATGCTTATACCCCATTCTGAAGCAGTTCTGAAACTCCTCCCCTGAGTATCTTTAGTCCTTGAGTGGTCAAAGATATGGTGGAATTGTGCCATTCAGTTCCATCCCATGGAAAGGCAGCTTATTCAGTCACAGTGTGCCCTTATCCACCTTAGTTATTGGATCTGGCATTGTACAACCTCTGAGACTGAGAACAAAGCAAAGCAAAACAGAAAACCTTGGTTCTAGTGGTAGAGTGCTTATCTAGCATACAGGAAGACCTGAATTCCATTCTTCACACTCCAAACATTTTTGATCTTTGTCTTTTATTTTCTGTTTTTTTGGGACAGGGTCCCACCATGTAGTGCAGGCTGGCCTCAAACTCACGGTGCTCTTCCTGCCTCAGCCTCGACTGCTGATCTTTGTCTTTTGGGCATAGATTTAGATACTTGTGAGCTACCCTAGCATATCACTCTTTTTGTAAACAATATACACTAATTTTTCCCTAATGTTATTGACAATTACTGAACATTCTTGCCACAGCCCCTGAAGACTTAATCCACTTAGAGTGGTAAGAAAGAAAAAAGATCGATAAAAATGCTAAGTGCGTTGCTGGATATGTAACAGCAGAGTGCTGGCCTAGCATGCATGAAGCCATGGGTTCAATTCCCAGCATGGGGTGAGGAGGGGCAGACTCAGAGAATAAGTGCTGTCAAAATTTTGACTTTATGTAGATGAAAAGAGCTTCTTGAGCTGGAGCCTAAAGGAAAGTTAAATCTGGCCTCAAATTTCAAAGAGCAAGTCTCAGAGGAATTACAGAAGACCAAAACTGATCTCTTCTGGGCACCTCCAGTGGAACTGAGGAGCAAAGGAATTAGTAAAATTAGTTAAGAAATACTTTCATGTATTTAGCATAGAGAGGTTGTACAGCTCTTATATCCAAACATAGTTGTGGAATTGTATTACCTAATTTTTAGGAATAAGAACACATCTTTTCATATCAAAGTAAAATATACATAAAGTAGTGTGTGACTGGCACCCAAATCAAGAAACAGAATGTTAACTAGCACCATAGAACTTGCTCCAATTATTTTTTAGATTTCTAGTAGCACAGATTAGATTTGAGTATGCTTGAGTTAAAAGGCTCTAACAGTATACTAAGTATTTTAATTTTGAAAGGTTATTTTTATTTATGTTTTTAAAGATGTCTTTCAGAATCTTTTAAGAGAATGTAACATTTTAAAGCTGGATGTGGTGGCACATCCCTGTGACCCTAGCAGTTGTGGAGACTGAGGTAGGATGCTGTCAGGAAACAAAGTGCTGAGGATGTGGCCCAGTGCTAGGGGACTTTCCTACCATTTGTGAGGCGTGGGGTTTAATCCCTCTGTGTGTGTGTGTGTGTGTGTGTGTGTGTGTGTGTGTGTGTGTTCGTGTTCATTCTTAGGAAATGGTTAGAATGGTATTGAATTTTACAGTCAAAAAAGACCTTACGTCTAGGCTAAATTCTTATCTGTATTATCAGGAAACTGAGATCTGAGGAGTTTGGTTGTTGCTCAGTCACACAGAACTGGTTAGTGGTGAACTCCTACCAGTCTAATCAAAGAATAGTAAGTTGTTTATGGGACTGCCTTGTTCATAAAACTACAGAAGCTGACAATATTTTTTTTTTTTTGGGTGGTGATTGTGTTGAGTCAGGGCCTCCCTATGTAGTTCAGGCTGGTCTCAAATTGGCAATCCTCCACCTTCAGGCTCCCCAGTGCTGGGACTGCAGGTGTGTGCTATCATGGCTGGCTTACCAAGTAAATTTAATCTTGATTATTTGTTCTCTTAGTGTGAGAATTTAAATTTGCCAGGAAGCACAGATACTTAATTCCTAAAGCATAATGTAGTAAATTTAGTTTAGTAAGAGTATGGGCTTTGGAATTAGATTTTCTCTCAAGTACTAGCTTTTCTACTTAATACCTGGAATACTGGCTATATCTTAAGTTTTTTTATCTGTAAGAATACAAGAAAATTAAATATTCATATTGCTTAGAGCATTGCTTGGGATACAGTAAATACTAAACAGATAGCTGGTAGGTATTAAAATTAGCTGTATTTTCATATTGTGCTCATTATTATTCTTGGATCCCAAAGGTTTCCTTAAGTGGTTTAGGGGTGCTTTTCTGTGAATTTGCCTCAAGGGAGGATTGGGCTAGGGTACTTCTCAGTGTTTCCTGGTCATCAGTGTGCGAACATCCCCAGAGGCTACATGGTCAAAGAGTTGTAGTGGGCCTTGTTTTCAAGATGTTAATCTTTGCTTGTGGGAAAATGTTATGCCATACTGGGGCTTGAATTCAGAGAGCCCTGACCCTTAAAAAAATGTTTTATAAAAAAATTTTGAGGGAGCCAGGCATGGTGGCGCACGCCTATAATCCCAGCACTCGGGAGACTGAGGCAGGAAGATCCTTGCAAGTTCGAGACCAGCCTGGGCTACAGAGTGAGTTCAAGGCCAGCCTGAACAGCTTTTAGTGAAACCCTGTCTCAAAGGCAGGGTCTTGGTAAATTGCTTGGACCAGTCTAAAATTTGCAGTCTTCCTGCCTCAACCTCCTAAGTGCCTAAGATTACAGAATTGAAGAGCCATGTACAAGAAAATGTTACCTTTCTATAGAAAACGTATTTGAAATTAGGGAGAGTTCCAAATAATGTAGATTTGTGGAATTATTTTGAAGTTTTTGACATGGCTCTGGAGTCCAGTTTCTAATTCTGCAGTGTGTAATCTTGGATCCTTTTGTAAATCCCTATTTCACAATTGGGTTTTTGGAAGTAGGGGTTTAGAAAGTAGGTGTTCACAGGCATTTGACATCCATGTTGTTCTGTTATCTAATTTTGAAAAGATAGAAGACATTAATTTCATTCATAATCTTTTTGGGGCTGCTTGTGTGAGTCAGTGGTACAGTGCTTGCCAGTCATACAGGAGCCTCTGAAGTCTGTCCCTAAGACTACTATGAGAAAGAAATTCCTTTTCCTTTCTCCACCCTTTAGTTCTCTGGTTTTACAACAAATTTCAAATAACTACTTACGCCTGGGATATAGCTCAGTAGCATAAGCACCTGCCTGGCAAGTGCAAGATCCTGAGTTTGATCCCCGGTACCCAAAAAAACAAAACAAAACAAAACAAAAAACCCAAAAACTACTTACGTAGTTGACTGCCTACTGCTTTATATTTTATATATTTGATGGCTTTATGAAATTGATATTATTTCTCTTTCAGAGATCAGAAACTTGCAGATCTGAAGCAATTAAATAACTTTCTTGTTGTGAGAATAAGGATTGTTGGTAGAACAGCAAGGATTTGAAATCAGGTCTCTTTTTCCAAATCATTATGGATACTCATATATGCTGCTTACTCCCTATTCCTTTAAAATTTTTATTATTGTTGTTGTTACTATTATTACTACTACTGTTTGTTACTACTGCTAGTATTATTTGTAGTACTGGTGATTGAACCCAGGGCCTTTTCACTGAGCTACATCGCAACCTCTTTGAGCCCGGTGTGGTGGAACATGCTTGTAATCACAGCATTTGGTAGGCTAAAGCAGGAGTATTGCTGTGAGTTCGAGGGCCAGCCTGGGCTACATAGTGAGTTCATGCCCAACCTGAACTACTTAGTGAGACCCTGTCTCAAAAGAAAAAGTAAATAAATGAATAAACAAACAAAATTTTTTTCTTGGGGCTGGGCTCCATTTGTAGTCCTGTTGCCTCAGACTCCTGAGTGCTGGGATTACAGGTGTGCGCCACCACGCCTGGTGCATAATTCTTGTCTAAGTTTTTTGGTTTGCTTTTTTGTCACTTTATGTTTGTTTTTTAATTTTTTTGAGATAGGTCTCACTGTGTAGTCCAGCTGGTCTTGAACTCACTATGTAGCCCCTTGAACTCACAGCAGTTCTCCTACCTCAGCTTCCTAAGTGCTGGGATTACAGATGTACTACCACCTCAGCTATTTTTGGGTTGGTTGCTTGTTTTGAGACAATCACAAACTCATGGAGGTCCTCCAGGGGGTTCCAGGCACTGCCTGGGTCTCATTGTATAGCCCAGACTGGTTTTGAGCTCACTATGTAGCCTTGACTGGCCTCTGACTGTAATCCTCCTCCATTAGTCTCTTGGATGCTGGGGTTATAGGCACTTTAGCCTTCTTTTTTGTTTTTGGTGGTACTGGCCTTTTCACTAACTAACATCCCTAACTTTTTTTTTTTTTCTTGGTATGGGAGATTGAACTCACAACCTCGACCTTGCCAGGCAGCTGCTGAGCTAACTCCCCAGCCCTCCAACCATTTGTTTTAATTAAGACAAAGTCTCACTTAAATTGGCCAGATAAAACTCAAATTTGCAATCTTCCTGTTTTAACCTGCCAAAGTGTTGGGATTATAGGTGTGTACCACTAAACCGAACACTTTACCCATTTTATTTTTATTGTATTGTATGTATTTTATTTATTTTTTTGGTATCATGGATCAAACTCACAACCTCGTGCTTTTCAGGTAGGCACTTGTGCTGCTTGGCTATATCTCCCCGGCCCATTTTTAAAAATACATAGTTCAAACTGGTGCACACCTGTAATTCCAGAACTGAGGAGGCTGAGGCAGGAGAATCACTGGGCGTTCACCATCAGCCTGCAGTATAAAGCAAGACCAAAAAAACCAAAATAAAAATTAAAGCATGTCATTTGGTGGTATTAAGTACATTCACATCGTTGTGTAGCTGCCACGGCTGTCTCTCTCCAACTCTATTTATCTTAATATTAAGATTCTACTCAACACTAATTCTGTACTCATCCTTTGACAATCACTAGTCTCTTCTGTTTCTATGAATTTGACTATATGATTTGTGCTCTTATGAGTTACTCCACTTAATTTATTTACTTTGGTGACATGGCCTTGCTATGTGGTCCAGGGTTGATTTGAATTTGTGTAGTCTAGATTAGGTTGAAACTCATTCATTATCACAGGCACATAACACCATGCCCAACTTTATCCTACCCTTCTTTTCTCACAGTGCAGTAATGGGGATTGAAACCAGCGCCTTTGCACTGAACTGTATCCCCAGCCCTTTTAAATATTTTAAATTTTGAGATACGGTTTTCTAAATTTCCCAGGCTGAACTGGAAGTTGTCAGGCTTCCTTCCTGACCTTCCCAAATGCTGAGATTTTAGGTGTATACTACCATACCTGGCATCAGACTTCAAGATTAATATTTAAAGTACTTTGATTTTGCTGTCTTTTTCTTATGGGTGGGTATATTTATGTATTTTAAGAAATCTTTTTGGGCTTGGTGGCTCATACCTATAATCCCAATGCTCTGGGAGGCTATGGCAGGGGAATCACAAATTCAAGCTCAGCCTGGACTATTTAGTGATTTGGTAAAATTTTGTCTCAAAATAAAAATGATCTGTGAGTGTAGCTCATGCAAAGGCCTTAGGTTCAATCCCAGTATCTACAAGATAAATACTCCCAACCCCCATAAATTTTCTGGGCTGGTGGTGTGGCTCAGTTGATATAGCACTTTGCCTGGCTTTGGAATACTACAGGGAAAATTACAGTATTTACCAAATTTATTTTTATAGAGGTAGTCTCCTATAGCTAGTTCTTCAGGAATTCCTTTTTCTGTACTTAGGCTTCTGTGGATACCATCATAATGAAAGGACTCCTTATGGCATACTTCTGTCTTCACAGTTGTGCATAGTTACATAGAGTAGCTTCTCAATAATTATCCACTTTGGGTACTTTATTCACGATTTCTGTTTCTGTTTCAGAACTTTTTTCTCTTTTTGTTGATTTGATACTATTATCTAATTTTCCTATCATGTCTATTACTATGTTTTATAAAAAAACATTACTATGGGGTATAGTGATACATGCCTATAATCCAAGCATTTCGGGAAAGTGAGGCAGGAGAATTAGAAGTTGGAGTCCAGTGACTTAGTGGGACTGTCTCAAAATGGGTTCAGTGGAAGACTGGGCTTAATCCCAATTACAGTGCCATCCCCACAAGATTATTACTGATTTATCCTTGATTCAGTAATTATTCTTCCTTCTCCTCCTCTTCTCCATCATCATCATCACTTTTATTTGGCAGTTCTGGGATTGAATTCCTGGGCTGTCACACTGAGCTGCATCCCCAGCCCTTTTCATTTTTTTTTTTACTTGCTATGTCTATAAATTGTCCAAACGGCACTGGAATTTGGGATCCTCCTGCTGTAGCCTCCCAGAATACTGAGATAATGTGTGTGTGCCACCAGGCCTGAAGTTGATTCTCTACTTACTTCCAGTGCTTTTTCCCCTCTTTTATTAATTGCCGTAAGTCAGGTTTTTGTGTCTCAGATGAACAACTCATATTGAAATAGTTTTCTTATTTATGCTCTTTCTTTGCTTTCTGTCTCTCCCGTCCTCTGTTTAAAGCTTGTGCTATGGCACTGGATTGATTGATTTTCGTCTTGTTTTTTGAGATGGTCTCACTATGTAGCTCACGCTGGCTTGGAACTCACGGCACTCCTGTATCAGCCTTCTGAGGGCTGAAATTACAGGTGTGTGTCTTCACACTTGGCTAGACCTGGATTTATTGTATTTTAATTTTTTGAGGCAGGATCTCACTATGTAGTGTGGAGGTTGGCCTTGAATTCTGGATTTAATTTTTAATTTCTATTTTTTATATTTTTGGTGCTGAAGATTAAGCCTAGGCTCACTTTGAACACACTTTGATCCTCTTGCCTCAGCTTCTCAAGTGCTGGGATTACAGTAATTTACCACCATACCTGACCTGTTGAGCTTTTCTTAAGACATTTTACCTCTGTTCTCTAGTAACACTGTTGACTATATTTGAGTAGTTATATTATTTATTGGTGGTAGTACTTAGGGCCTTCTGATAGACTGTTAATCTCGTTGAGAACTCTTGGAGACAGGGCTTCTCCATACAGTTCAGGCTGGCTTTGAACTCACTGAGGCGCCCAGGTTTGCCTTGAGCCTACTGTGATCTTCTGTCTTAGCCTCCCAAACACTGGGATTATAGACATGCGCTACCACACTTAGCAAGAACTCTTACCCTTTTCTCTTCGCACTTTGCATGAAATGTAATAAGCTTAGCTGGGCCTGGTGGTGCACGACTGTAATTCCAGCGCTCGGGAGGCTGAGACAGGAGGGTCTGTTGTGAGTTTGAGACCAGCCTGGGCTACAAAGTGAACTCAAGGCCAGCCTGAAAGACATATCGAGACCCTGTCTCAAAAAGACAGGGGCCAGGGATTTAGCTCAATGGTGTAAGCGCCTGCCTGGCAAGTACGAGGTCATGAGTTCTATCCCCGATGCCGGTTAAAAAAAAAAGAAAAAGAAATTGACTAGACAAAGAGTTCCAGAATAAAATCCTGAGTTTTACTTTGGGGCCTTTGCACTTTTTTTTTTTTTGAGATAGGGTCTTGTTCATGTAGTCCAGGTTGCCCTTAATTGCGCTCACTATGTAGGCCAGGTTGGCCTTGAACTCACAGTGATCCTCCTGCCTCAGCCTCCCAAGTGCTGGGATTACAAGTGTGTGCCACCATGCCTGACGCCTTTGCACATTGTGAAGTTGAACCAGCAGCAGAGGATAAAGAAAGTCAGCTGGTCTGTTATTTATTAGAAAAGCTGGAAGGAGGCGGTGGTATTGAAGCTAAGGGAAGAGAGTTACAAGAAGAAAGTCTTTTTGCTGAAGAGCAGAATGACTGTTGAATTTGCAGCATGGGGATGGTGAAGCCAGAAATCTGATTGGAGTGGGTTAGTGAAAGAATATGAGGCAAGGGAGTAAGCAACTATGGTCAACTCCATAAAACAAGTTTTCCTTTAACCTGGGGGGGCGCCGAGGAGAGAGCCCATAGCTGGAGAACACTGTGACTTGAAGGATCTTTTTAAAAATTCTGTTAGATAGTTGAGTGTTTGTATGTTGATGAGATAAAGAAACTGATTATGTTAAAGAGTAAGTACAGAGTTTTTAAAAACTAGATTGCTAGGGAAGGTACAAATGGGAAGGAGCAGACACTTAGGGCATTGTGTTAAATTTACATTTGGGATTTGTGGTATGTATGTATGTATGTATGTATATATGTATTTAATGGTACTGGGGATTGAACTCACAATCTCACACTTGCCAGGCAGGTGCTTAGGCCACTGAGCTAGATCCCCTGCCCTTGTGTTTTTGAGACAGGGACTCACTATGTGGTTCAGGCTGGCCTTGAGCTCACTTTGTGGCCCAGGCTGGTCTTGAACTCACAACGATCTGCTTGTCTCAGCCTCCTGAGTGCTGGGATTACAGGCGTGAGCCACCACGCCAGGCTTGTGGTTTTCACTTTTAACATGAGACCAATTAATGATTATATGTTTTCCTCTGGCAGTAGTGGTTGGAGCAGTCATAAAGAGAAAAGGTTTGGTTCCCCCCCCCGTCTGTCTGTCTGTCTGTCTGTCTGTCTGTCTTTCTTTCTTTCTTTCTTTCTTTCTTTCTTTCTTTCTTTCTTTCTTTCTGATTGGAAGGTGAGTTTAGCTAGCTTTGGGACTTCATATGAGCTCCATGAAGGAAGAAAAGCATCAAAGTTATCAAGATTATTTTATAAGACAGTGATTATAGCAAATATCTATGGAATCTAAAATAGGTAAGAAGGAATTGATATCAGAAGTAATAAAGAGATTGGTCATGTTGTGATGAAACTGGATCACTGCTAGGTTTGAGTACCTTAATCCATACCAGTTGGGAATATGGAAAATAAATCTATTTCAGAGAAGTTGTAGGATTTTTGTGTTTTTGTTTTGTTTTTTTGAGTTTTGGGTTTTTGTGGAGTTTTTTGTTTGTTTTTATTTTTGAGACAGGATCTCACCGTGTAGTTCAGACTGTCTCCTTAAACTCACTGTGTAGCTCAACGTGGCCTTGAACTCACTGCCATCCTTGTGCCTCAGCTTCCCAAATGCTGGGAATATAGGCAGGTGCCCCAGTGCCCAAGCACCCAGTATCTTGCTAGCTGAGAAAACTGTTAACTCCTGCAGTATTCAAGTTCTTACTCATTTGGTTCCATTTTAATTTTTAAAAAAGTCTTTTATACCTTCTACTTTCATACTAAGTTCTACTTAAGATTCACAAACACATACATGTGTTCTTGAAGCTTTTAAATTTGTAGTAGCTCTTTCATACTTGTACCTTTTTTTTCTTCTGTATCTAACACACAATACTGGAGTCTTGTAGTAAAGGTTGTGGTAAGTTTCATGTTAAACATTTTTGGCAAGACTTCAAGTGATGTTATATATTTCATATTGAATCATCTTAGCACATACACCTTAATGTTTCTGATGGTAGGTCACTTGTTTAATCAATTAAGATGACTAACTTACATGCTCTCCTTGGTAAGGTTATGTTTTATCCCTTTGTAAATTGTAGATTAATACTTTGACATCATCGAAATATCTTGTTTCCTCATAACTTTTCATCTGTTAATTTAGTATCCACCGATGAACCTTGCCTGAGTTATTTTATTGAGGGCTTCTAGAAGGTGATTTTTCTAATTGTCAGCCTTACATTTATTGAGCTGGAATTCTTCTGTAAAGAAGAGCTGTCCAGTATAAAGATTTGAAATAATAGTCATGTCCAGTGCTAACAAATGCCTGTGGTGACTGGCTTCAACACACAGTTCAGCCAGTAGTAGTGGATTCTTGAATTAAAAAAAAAAATTTTAGTGGACTAGGCATGGTGGTGCACACCTTGGGAGGCTGAGGCAGGAGGATTGCAAGTTCGAGACTTGCCTAGGCTTCCTAGGTAGAACCTGTCTTAAGATAAATTTAGTGGGTTACTATCAGTTATAGTCAATTATTTTGTTACAGAGTTTTATATGTTTGGAAGAGAACTCAGAATGTTCTTAAAATATTTAAAATTTTTGTTAAGGTCAGATAACACTTATTTAAGCAATTATTTTTCTCTCTGGTGATTGGTAGTAAAAAATTAATATTTCACCCCGGTGCTGCAAAAAAAAAAAATTCAGTGTATTTTCTAGGAACTTCGTTGATTTTTCTAAGCCTACTACCATTCTAATAAATGTCTTTCAGTATATTTTGCTTTTTTGTAGCTGGCATGAAGGAAATATTTTTCATGTTTAAAAAGATTTATGGGAATAATGAATTCCACAAAGTGAAGAATTTCCCAAAATTAAGAATAGACAAGTTGGGTTAGAGATTTAGCCCAACAGTTCAAGGGCTTGCCTGGTAAGCGCGAGGTTGTGAGTTTGATCCCCAGTACCAAAAAAAAAAGAATAGACAAGAGGTGCTGGGAATGTAGCTCAGCAGAGCAGCGCCTGCCTGCAAGCGTGAGGCCCTGAGTTCAATTCCTGGTACTAAAAAAAAATAGTAGTAGACAAGAACCAGGCATAGTACCACATGCCTGTGATCCCAGTACTGCTGCAGAGGTCAAAGCAGAAGGATGGCAAGTGTGAGACCAGTCTTAGGTACATAGGGAGTTACAGACCAGTAAGACCCTGTCTCAAAAACCAACCAACCAACCAGCTAACTAGGTGTGGTAGCACATGCCTGTAATCCCAGCACTAAGGAAGCTGAGGCAAGAGGGTTGTCACAAGTTTAAGGCCAGCCTGAGCTATAATGTAATGAGACCCTCTCTTAGAAAAAAAAAAGATTTTTTTAAAGGAATAAATGAATATAATATAAAATTCCTAACAGATAACACTGTATTCAAAATACTGATAGCAAGAATAAATCTGGTGATTGTAGCTCATGGATGAGTGAATATGATAAAGGGGGAAACTCTGTTAACACGGTACTGTACTACCCATTGAAATAGTACAGTATTATTTGAGAAAGTAATCATAACTGTATATTTTCCGGCATTGGTTAAATAAATTATGGCAGTCATACTACAGAACATTATTTGCCTAACTGTATGGGGCTTTTTTTGGTTGTCTTGAGTTTTTTTTATTTTTTTTTATTTTTGAGATAGAATCTCTATGTACTTCAGGCTAACCTGGAATGCACTATGCAGTCTATACTGGCCTTAAATTCTTTGCAGTCCTCTTGCCTCAGCCCAAGTGCTGGGATTATAGGTATGTACCACCTTGCCTGGGTCTAGTTGTATGTTTGTGTACACATGTGGACTACTTTACAGTATTCCCCAAGGTGGATTGATAAGTAAAATGTCAAAGTACAGAATAATGAACGTATGATGTCATCAGTAGGCAATATAATCTTATGGGACCACCTTAATGTATGGGGTCCATCATTGACCAACACATCATTATGCAGCCAGGCATGGTGG
>RJWT010016261.1:0-20029 GCA_004365215.1 Cuniculus paca | reverse complement strand
TGCTGAGATTACAGACACATGTCACCACAGCAGGCAGACTTTGTAGAGTTTTTAAATGAGGCTTCATTACATAAGGAAGATAATCATCAGCAAAGCGATTGAACTCAATCTGCAGCCCCACTTCCCTCCCTGGAAGTGTAGCTTGAGGGGGAAAATTTCAACTCTAATCATGTTGTTACAGTTTGTATATAGATGACCCCCCAAGCCTCATGTAGTCATGGAGGCGGCTGAATCCAGTATTTATGATTGATTCGTTGTATACCACTGGGATAGGCAGTGTGAGTTCTGCACCCACCCAGGGCTGGAGCTGACATACAATGTAAGGTTGGAATGGGGGCGTGTTTTCCTCTTGGAGCGGTTTGCTCTTGCCTCTTGCAGCCACCATGAACAGCTGCCCTCTTTTGCTCTGGCTGCTGCCTTGAAGTTTTGCCCCAGTGCCATGCCACCCTGCCTTGGAGCCAGCTGATTATGGACTAAAATCCACAGAAACTATAAGCTAAATAAACCTTTCCTTGCTTCACTTTGGGCATCAGGTGTTTGTCTCAGCAACGAGAGAAAAAGTAACCAAGACACATGTAGTGCATTTTTCCTGGTGACCAGCTCCCCCATCCTGAAAAGCTTATCTAGGGGAAATTCCTGAGTCGCTTAGTTAGCATAAACCTAGTATAATTGAAAGGTATGAATGATGAAAGGCACTTCTAGTACATAAGAAATTCTAAGAGATTTTGAAGCTCAGAATCAGGAACTAGGTACAAAGACCATATTTGTTTATTATACTGCACTTTTCATCTCACTTTTTTTTTTACTTTGCTTCCTTACATCAGTGTGTAGTTATCATGATGGTAAAGTATAATTACGATCATCACTGGGGAACGGTGATAGCTCACAGCAATTTGTGAACACACATAAGCATGAAGAAAATACTTTTTTGTGAAACACATAAAAATAAGAGAGAAAAAGAGAAATCAAATAAACCTTTCAAGGGAAATTAGACAATTTCTTTCTATTGCTATCTTTCTCTTCTATTTCCCCTCACCTTTGCCATCCCTACGTCGCGATGCATGCTGAGCCTACTTTGTTAGGCGTCATGTCAAGAACCCTCAAACAACCTACAAAGATAGGATGCTTCACTGACAAAGCGGTAGTGGTGATGGGAATATCTAGGACAAAATAATATAAAAACAAGTCAGCTAAAAAGGAGACAATAGTGAAAGGTCAGGTAAAAAGGAAAGAAAAACGCAAACTACATTGTGATGTTCAGGATTTGTTTCAATAAAGTGTTCAAATTTCAAGAAAATAATCGTAATGTATGTACAGAAGATTGTGTTTTATTTATCCATTGTCCAATTCTTTATGGGTATATACTTATTACATTTCCTACACTCCCTAATGTTAGGTACAGTTATGCACTTCAGTTAGCCAACAACATATGAATGGAAGGTTTGGTTTTGTTTTGTTTTGTTTTGTTTTGTTTTGTTTTGTTTTGTTTTGTTTTTTGAGACAGGTCTCACTATTCCAATGCAGTTCAGGCTGGTTTTGAGCTCACTTTGTAGCTCAGGCTAGTCTTGAACTTGCAATGATCCTCTTGCCTCAGCCTCTGGAGTGCTGGAATTACAGGTGTGCACCACCATGTCCGTTTGTTTTGTTTTGTGTTTTGTTATGTGTTTTGTTTTGTTTTGTTGGTACTAGGAATCAAACTTGGGACTTTGCCTTTGCCAAGTAGGCACTGTGTCACTGAGCTATATCCCTGGCAAAAGGAAATGTGTACTGCTCCCAGTTTTTTTGTACTGCTCCCAGTTCCAGCCCCTAAAAGCTTCCATTTGTTTGCTATTGTTGAATGTATACTGTTACTTGCTGCAGAGATTAAGAGCCTCTAAGATCGTAAAAGGGCCTGCTTCTAGATGTCAAAAGACTATGAGATAAAACTGGAAAAAAAAGCTTTAAATAGTAAAGACTCATCATCATAATCTGAATTTCTCTTCTATGGAAACCAGTTAAATGCATGCATTGAAGAGACAAATAAGTAAAGAACTTAAAAAACTACAAAAGTATTGGACATATGTCTGGCCATAAACTGAATAAAAATGAGGACACAAGATGTTTTTCATGGTTTAGAAAGAAAATAAAATTCTAGAAAGTCTTCAGATTTTTCCAGTTTTCTTAACTAAAAAGCACGTTACAAACATTACAAAAGCTGCAAGGAGTATGCATTCCTGAATTGACATGAATAATAGTTGAAGAAGTGAGACACAGGGCCCATAGAAAACAACAGATAATTCCTCAAGATAAAAAACTATAAAAATAATGAAGGAATAATCAAAGACTTTCTTCCTCAACCACAGCATAAAGGAGTCCTAAATATTATTATTGACAGCCTTGTTAAGGTCTTGTGACCCTTCTCTGTTTTCAGTGCTTTCTTTTCCCTATTGAAAGTTATTATTGTGGTGACAGAGTTCCTGACACCTTACCCCAAAATATGCCACCTTCCCATTTGCGAAAACAGAGGAAGCTAGATCTCTCTTTCTCTTGATCCTTGTTCCTTAAATAAGGCCAAGAAAACTCACCTGTCTGACCTCCAGAAAAGAAATTGTAACTTCTTATTCTGCAGATTTTCCTCTACCCAGAGGAAAGTTATACACTCAGTTTGGAAGAAGCAGAGATGCCTAGATGAGTCTGAACATACAAGCCTTTCTAAAGTTTTGTCACTTAATTGCCAGGAGATTATACCTCTTTTGTTCAGTCATACTTCCAACACCACTGTCCACTATTCATTAAACTTAAACATAAAAATAGCAAATTTCTCTGTTTCTTCCAGTGTTCATTTCAAAGATTTCTGTATTGTGTAAAACTTATAGTAAATAAATAAACATGTTCTGCTTTTCTCTTTGACTTTTTTGTAGGGCTCTCAGCTATGAGTTATGCAATGGTAAACAACCTTTTTTCCTATAGTGGATATTCTTCACTGACCACATCCAGAGAACACTTATAAAGTATTATTGTTAATACCAATGGAAACTATGTGTTTATTAGTATATAAGTTTTATAAGGAAATTATAAATCATCACAATAGTAAAGCAACTGGGACTCATACAGTCTAACATTTCATACTTCATCTTAAAAATCATATATATTTCTAAAATTTGAAGGAAGAGAAGAAAAGTTTGTAAGTAGCCAAGTTGGTATCTTTTCCTAATTTAAAGCCTGGGTTATGTTTCTAAAGGTGAAGGTGACACCTGTAAAGGTGTGGCACATCTAATTACAGAAGGACTGAACGGATACAATTATGTATGCAATAATAAAAACATTTCTTTCTGAGCCCACAGTAACTAGAAAATGTTGCTGCGAGTACACTGAGACATCAAAAAAAGACCAGCTTTCTATGCTAAAATTATCTCTTTGTAGCCAGTATACAAACACAGAAAAACAGTTAAAGAGCAAGTTAGTAGTGTTTTCATACCATTAAATGTTAATGATTTGGTTGGAAATCAAAGGTTCCCATATAATGAAAGGCTCATAAATAGTTTCTAGGACTGTCTTAACAAAGACATCTCAAATGGCTGTCTTACACAACAGAAATTTATTGTCTGGAATCAAATTGCTGGGAGGATTGATTCCTTCTGAGCACTATCCATGAAGGATCTGGGAGCTTCTATCCTTGGATCATAGATGGCTGACTTCCCGTTTCTCTTTTTCTCTTCATTCTTCATGTTGTCTTTATTTGTCTTTTTTTTTTTTCTGTGACAGATTTCACTTTCTTTCTTTCTTTCTTTCATTCCAGGAAGATGGGCTACATAATGGAACTTAGAAAAATATACAAATTTGTCTGTGACAAAAATCCCAAATCCTAATTTCAATGAATAAAATGGTAATAAGAAGATTAAAAATAACTTTCCACAGTTTTATAACTTGAAAATCACTGATTTCAGTTCATTTCTTCCACTCTATTCTTGAAAAATTTGAAATGTATTGAGTCCATCTTCCTTTTGGGGAATTTCTACAAGAGACGAGGACAAACACACACACGCGCACACTAATTCTTCCAAAGCTAAAAGTAGTCCCTGTTCTTACTTCCTTTCTCTTCAGTACCAGGGATTGAACCCAGGGCTTTGCACTTTTTCATTTTTTATTTTGAGACAGTCTCCCTAACTCACTGTGTTGCTCAAGTTAGGCTCCAACTTGTGATCTTCCTGTCTCAGACTCTCAGTGTGCTGGGATTGCAGGCGTGTGCTACTATGGCCTGCTGCTACCCCTTCCTTTTATTCTTGTTTTGTCTCTTTGACATAGACAGAAATCATTTTAAAACCTGAGTAAGACACTAGTCACTTTTGGATTCTAGGAATGTCTTTCTTTGGATTATTGGACTCACCTGTTTAGCTTTTTGAAAAGTGAACATCAAGAAATATGTTGATGTGTATCTCTTTCTCTTTAAAAGTTTAGCCTAGATGTCTGACTCTCAGTTGTACCTGAAATCAGGTAATATCTGGACACATGCAGATATAAATTCCTTAATAATAAAGTGTTTAAGTTGTCTTTTAGGAAAAGCCTCCAGAATCCACTGAATGATGCTTCTCAACAGCCTTTTCAAGAATACACATGCACAAAAATAGCCAGTTTTTCAGGTCAATCATTTGACATCCCAAGCTCAAAATCCCCCACACTGAACATAAATCCTCTCTGGAAAAGGAACACGTTACTCGTAAAAAGACAAGATAACTCTCTAAATCTGTTCTGCTCAAAAGAACCCTAAAATTCCTCCTTCTTGCCATCAAATCAACAAAAAACTTCTCCCCTTCCCCTTCCTGTAAATCCCCTTGTATCAACTGATTAAGAAGCAGATCTGAGATTTCTGTTCCTGACCTCCTTGCTGGTCAACCCTACAGGAAATGTCTTTTTCTTCTCCAAAAACTTTGTGCTGGTGTTCTTTCGGTGTGTGTCAGGCAGAGATCCTTCGTTTGTTGCAAAGATATAAAAGTTTTTGGATAAAGAGATGTACATAATTGACTGGCATAAATGACATATATGCAACATTCATGTAATTGATTATTAAAGTGTATGTAATTTATCCTGTCTTTGCAACATATTTAATGTCGCCTGAGACAAACTGTTGAATACTTACTCAAATAAAGCCGTTTACCCCTTTTGTAGAAAGGATCTCTAAGTTGGCAATAGTTCTCATTTAATTTACCAACAAAGATCAAAACTTCATTTTGTTCTTTTTTTTCCCCTAATATGATAACACACAATTATCCAATCACAAATACTGAAAATGTCTTCCACAATTATGACCTTCCTACAACAAATGAGCTGGCACAAAATCAAATTCATAGAATAGCATGTTTATGAGAGATGGTGTTAACAAAAATGATTTATGCTTTTAATATCATTTCTTTGACTACTAAGTGTATGTCAAATACCATGCTGTTCTTTATAGTTTATATGTGCTCACTTTGGCAGCATATATACTGAAATTATGTAGATTATGTGGTATTATCTTTACAATGGCATTGTTATTTAGCTCCTACCAGTATTGTCTAGATAAGAATTTCAAGGTTGTGAGCCTACAAATAATTTATCCAGGTTCCATTCATCAAAAGTAATGACAAATTTTACCAATCTGTCTTCAAAGTCTGGGTTCTTCATCACTAAGTGATCCCACCTCATCAGTCATGCATGTCTGATTACATCATGTTAGCACCTATTCCACTGCAGTCCTAATTACTTCATTTACTTGCGCACACTGTGCCAATTTAGCCTGGGTTTCGAGCACTTCTATGTTGCTAAAATGATATGTCATAATGGAAGTTGTCTGTGTTGAACATTATTGACCTTAAGTTGCCCGTACTGCACTGACTTGATAGCCACCATCTTGAAAAAAAATATTCAATTTGTCAAAAACTCCGTTTTCAGACCAGGAAGCAGGGGCATAACAACGATTTCTTTAAGTTCATACAATAATGTGTTAAAACTGTATTAATACAGTGTGTGTGACCAGATTAGAAATATGAACCAATAGAAAAGAGTGTAGAAACAGCCCTACACATTATGCCTCCTAAATATTAGGACAACATCTGGAATGATAGTGTAGTCAAGTACTGAGACCTGATCTCATGACCAACTCTCCATTTAACTTCACTTTGTCTTTTTGGCAATAATCAGGTGACCTATGTTTCATTACCATGAAATTAGTGATGAGCAAAAATGTATCTTGTAAGTATCCCTTCTGGGCTGGCCTGATCTAAGATGTCAGGAACTACATGTAGGTACAGGTAGGCAGTTATGATTAGAATTGTATCATTTGACCACAAACTTCCTCCTGTCTGAGGGCACATACCAGTCTGAATCATCTGTCTCATAAAAACCACTGTAAGTCAGATTCCTAGAAAGATTCCCCTTTAGGATGATAGTGTGTCATCTTCAGATCAGCTAGTTCATTATAACAAAGTCTTTTCTCTACCATTCTCTTGTTTCGGACTAATTGACTTCTACCATAGAATGAGCAGACTGACCCTTTTGTGCAGTAACAATAGGTTTTCAAAAGTTAAATTAAGTGAAATCTTATTAAGATCATTTCCTCTATTCGTTATAGTTATAAGCAAAAAAAGACTGCATAAATTTAACACGTTTTTACTTGTATAAATCTTTTTTTCACATCAACGTCTCCCAGTATCCTAGTATCACGTAAAAGCTGTATACAAAAATCATCCATCTCACACTTAGTGTAGACACTGAGAATGGAAACCTAACCTTCTGTCCACCAGATATGACTGTGCGACTGCACTGTCTTCATTAGCATCACTGTGATCACCTCCTACTGCTGATAAAACCTCTGCTTTGAAACACCCTCATGGAATCAAATCTCCAATCCTCAATACATTTTGACGTTGTTCTCCTTTTCAGGTATTGCCAATCTTTTCTGGAAGTGGCACAACCCCTTACCTAGGTAAGGGATGAATTTGATTTTGTCTCAGACTTTTTGGTGACATTTTCTAAACCAGCTTTCAACAGATTAATAAACATCTTTGGATAATAAACACTCTTCTAAAATAATAAACATTATTGGAAACCAAAAGCCATGTACAAATATAGTTCCCAAGATATAGCAAATCATTGTTAATATTATTAGTAAAGCTGACATTGTAAGTACACATTTCCATTGAATTTACTTCTTTGATAAATTATGCTTGCAATTTATAGAAGACAAAACAAATTATCTCCACTATATTTACTTGTGGTATAAATGGTTGAAATTTATCAATCCATTGTTTGAAAAAATTATAAATTAGAATATTAGCCCCTAAATAGGAATTGAAACAAGTCTTTAGTTTTCCTATTGAATTGGATTTCTTTCTTCATACACATATTTCCAGAGTTACCTCAACCAAAATGTTTAAATCAAAACGTGGGTCTTACCTTTTCCAGTTTTGAAAGAGCAAGAGAGTAACAGTCTTTGGCTCTGAATTGCATGAATCTCATGTTTGCTGGGTGAGTAAGCTCTGTGATAATACTGAGACTGGAGAACAACCTACATTTCAAGAAAAAAATTTGCATTACACTAACAGCTCAATATGGTATTTTTTATAATAACATATTTATGAGTGAGTGGTTGCTAGCCTTAGGCTTGAAAATATATCCAATTACAATAGGAGGCAGTGCCAGATAAAATGTTCTGTATAACACAAGAAAAATGAAACACTATTTTCCAAAGAATATTTTAGCCAACAGTTAGTACAAGAAGAAAAACAAATTCAGTAATTTGGCTTCTGTTACACATTTTGTCTTATAATGATGAAATAGCATAGAAGGAAAACTCCTAAAGCTGATTTAAGACATTACAAGATTACTTTCTAAGTGACACTAAAACAAAAATTTGTAAGACAAGCATGTTGATTGGCCAAAATATCACATATGATGAACTCTTGTCCATTACATGAGCTCTTTGATATCACCCCTATTCTTACAGTATACATTTCTTAAATATCAAATCTTGAGACAGAGAACTTTGGAGAAGAGGAACTACATTAGTTTTAATAAAATTTCACTGTAATGAATTGATAGTAATGTTAAAGCCTTAATAGTGGTGTTATAAAAAGATCCTGAAACGTTTTACATCTCACTTTCTTCGCACTTGGCTACCTCCCCAAATACATACACGTATGTGCGTACACACAGCCACACACAAAATTTGTTTCACCTGCAGGAAAAGGGCAAAACAATTTCAATAGTATCTATTTTTGCTGCTATTGATGATCTGATCTTTATCTTATGCCTATGTGTCACCGATAGCTTTCATGGTTCACATATGACCACTTAATTAACCTCACTAGGTTGAACCCATTCCTTGAACTGAGGTATTAACACTGACAGAACATGTAAAATATGAATTCATGTGTGATTCAAAAGCAAATCAACCTTTGCTGCTCACATTTTAGGGTAGTTCCAGTGGTGAGGGTGCCCTGACTCCCAGCACTTGGATTTGGTGTCTTTCAAAAGAATGTGCTTCTTCTCTTTTATTTATTTTTTAAGTTTATTAGTACCTGTGTGTTGTACATAATATTTACATTTTTTGTGTGGAGCTGGTACCTCTATACAACACATTTTCAATACTTTATCTCTTCTCCCTTCCCATACTCCCAACTTCAGCCATCCCTGAGAGTCCTGTTTCTGACCCCTGATGCTACAGATGAGTTTTTACTTTTCCTCAGGTCTAATTCCCTCATGCTGGTGGATGGACTGCTAGGACAGCTCCCTCCTGTCAGGCAGAGCCCAGGGGAGTCTGTCCCCAGCATGAGGCCCAGGCTTCCCTGATTACAGTGCCTTTCAGGATTGTTTCCAAGGCTCTTTAGTCATCACTACAGGTAAGGCACTAAAAAGAGCTCTTTTTCCCCCCTAGATTTAAGGGGAAACTTGAATGCTCCCTTGGATATCTAAATTAACTAACACTGAAGCTTCCTAATCAAGGCCTTTGAGAACTGATCTCATCAGGTGTTTGATGAAATGTGTTGAAAGAAAGAAAGAAAGAAAGAAAAAAAGAAAGAAAGAAAGAAAGAAAGAAAGAAAGAAAGAAAGAAAGAGAGAGAGAGAGAAGGAAAGAAAGAGAAAATCAGTATTAAATGGTTAATCTTAATTTTAAGATTAATGCTATCATATTTCTTGGTCTACCTGAATTGTAAGAAGGGCATCTAGAATAATATCAACAAAACAATAACCACAATATAATTTTTTTGCTGATCTTATTTGTGCAAGTGGTTACTATTTTGAATAATTCTGTGACTTTGAGTTGTTTAAGGAAACCTTAAATATTAGATTCTTTAAAGGAAGGGTGTCATGAATTTCAGAGACATGGTTTTTGATGCTTTTAATTCTACAGCGACACACAATAGGAACTGTCAGTTGTGGCAGCATTTCTCTTTTCTCCACTTGTCCATTTCTCCTACTAAAATGCATTCTTTTTCTGTTTACTTTCCTCTTCAACCTTTATATTTGAAATTCCAGTCATTATTTAAATTTCTTCACAAATCCAAGCAAGATAAAAATTTTAAGTCCTTCACAAACCAGGTCAAAATCCTTCTCTTCACTTTGAGCCTTTAGTGTTTGATATATGTCACTTACTACACTACTTCTTGACCTACATTCTATTGGATTTTATCCATTTCTGAGCTCTCTTATCAAGCAGTGGCATCTACAGGGTCAAGTTCCCTCTCAGTGCCTGGTATGTGTGTTTAATTAATGAATCTTTTAAAAAATAAGTGACTTCTTAATTCTTGTTTGAACATTGGGGGACACATGGGTTAGTACACAAAATCTTGCTGAAGAGCATTTTGCATTTTAATTGGATCAGTATATGGAGAAATGCCGTATTGTATACATTCCACATGACACGCTTTCAGTAATTTCATTCTTTTCATTCAAAAGTTCACATTGATAGGAAATTCTATAAATTGAAGTTTGGGTTAGTTTTTTCAGAAACTCTTAAAAAATTTAGTGACCTGATGGGAAAAAAAAGTCACTTGAGTTTTTAGTCAGCAATGCCAAAGCTAATACCATCTTGGAATTTCAAAAGTATTTATTTAAAAAAAATTTTAAAAAGAGAAATATCACTAATGATAATTACCATAATGTGTTGTCACAAGCAATACTCAATAATCTGTATTGATAGAAACTAAAGAGACTGAACAATAGTATCAAAGTGGATCAATAAATATAATCTCCTACCTCTATTTTGCTCCACTTTTTGAACTCTGAAAAGGAAAATTAATGCGCCCACATTTCTCCTCTTTGCCTTTTCCCTTTTTTAACTTTTTAAAGTTAAAAAAAGGTCATAAAGTGACATGTAAAATGAGCAAAGTAATATTCTAAACATTGTCCATGTATTAACTCATTTAATCTTCCTACCATAAGGTAGAAATCTCCTGGTTTCCTGTTTCCCAGGGAGAAGAGAGAGTCTGTGTCTCAACATTAACCTCACCTTCACAGTGCTTTTAGATTTGAACTAATCCGCGCCAGCCCATGAGCTCACCAGGGCAGAGAAGTCTAATAACTGTCCACATGGTTCCTGAATACAGTGCTAGAGAGTGGATTTTAAAAGCACACTATTGTCACCCACCAAAGTCACATCCTCCTGCCCAATATTTTGATCTCTACTTGTCTGATTCCTTTGGTTCTGGATAGTGCTCAACTGTGTTGAAAATCAAGAAAGTCACATTATGTCTTCACGTCACAGAAAACTGCTCTATGTTTTACTGGTAAGTATTAGTTTACAGATGGGGAAATTGAGGCACAAAGAAGAGAAAATAATGTATGCAGGGAAATATGCTTGTGGTGACAGGAGCCTGGCCCACACCACAGGACTCAGTTTGAAAGCTTTTCTTACTATTATAATGAAGAGGCAGGCAGATCATTGGACATGAATCTCAAATAATTCCAATAAAATAATGAATCATTAAGAATATCTAGCACAATGTAAAGGTTTTATATATTAAAAATCAACTCTGTTATAAAAAATATATATTTCACTACCCTAACTACCCTTAAATAATGGTTGCTAGGTCATAACTTCATCATGGGTATTTGTATTATTGAGGACTATACTTACAATCTCATTTAATAAAAAATTATCAGATTTTATTATTATAAATTTTATCCAAGAGATAAAAAAATGTGTAAAGTAAAATTTTTGTCCTTAAAACACTCTATGAATTAATAGAAGAAATTGTGAAAATTCATTAAGAATAAAATTGTATATATTTTTTCATTTGTGATAAATTGTGGCTGAAAGAAGCCTCATAGATTAAATGGGAGTAAGTGATAGTAAATGGTGGGCTCACGAAAAATATCTGGAGTATTGAGATATAAGTCCAGAGAAGAAATTTATCAGGCAAACATAACTACAAACTAATGACAATTTATTTCTTCTTTTGAAACATTTTTGCTCTCCTTGGGAGAATGGTTTTCATCTTTCCTGTAGGCAGCATTATTCTACCTTTGAATGTTTATGATTGCCTGAATTTCTTTGTTTATATTTCATTTCTAACACATATAAATTTTAAATATATACATATAAATAGTCAATATATTTGGAGTTTTAATAAGAGAGAATGAAAAGTAAAATTGTATAAACCAGTTATTTTATGTGACTTCTACAGTTGACATTAGAAAGGAAAACAAAATTTATGCGATATACTTGTCGTTTCTGGTCTTCATTAATGAACGCACCGCATATGAGCTATTTTAAACCAGGAAATTGAATGCATTAGCTACGTCTGCCACCTAGTGAAAGTTTAGGAGTAGCACATGTAAAGTATTGTATTACAAAGCTTTTTATATCTATAAAGCAACATATATACTCAATTTTGATATTTTAGAGTTTACAAATTTGGTGGTCCAGTATATCTTATTATGTATTTTTAAAATACTAACACTAAAATATATTTCTAAGAAATAATATCTCCTAAAACGTCGAACAGTTTAGAAGTAAAATGACATGTCCTTTTCCTGAGGTACTAAAATCATAACAAAGCAATAATTTACTCATAATTTAAAAATAACAGTTTGCTGGACTTAAAATTTTTCCACAATTACGTGCTGTCTTGACTCTATGATGTTAAGTGTAGCTGTGGACCTGTGTGAAATATCAATGGAATAGTTGTTTTTGACATAACCAGTTATGCTGAGCAATACGAAGATTAAAAATAAGTTTTTATGGTTTGTCCTCCAATGTCTCACATGTTGAAGGCTTGGTCCCTAGCTGATAGTGTCCTTGGGAATAGTAGAACCTTTAAGAGATGGGCCCTGGAAGAAAGAAGTGAAGTCATTGGAGGAGTATCCCTGAGGAGCTATGGGATCTTGGCCCTTCTTCTTTATCTCTTTACTTTTTCCCTGCATGAGGGGATCAGCCTCCTCCACTCCCTCCCTGATGTCCTACCCACTACAGGCCCAAAGGGAAGGGGCCTAATAACCACAGAGTTAAACCTCTGGCGCCATGGACTAAAATAAATATTTCCTACCTTAATTTCTTTCAGGTATTTTGTCATAGCAATTTAACACTAACACAGAAAATCTGTTGTCACGATACTCAATGATGTGGTACAGAAGTGCTTGATTGGGTCTATGAGAGGCATTTGGAAATGTATGGAGACACGGGCTAGAGAAAACCTGAAATGCTGGAAGCAGAATTTAAAGATACTCCTCTTGGGGCTCAGAAGACAAGAATACTGATAGAAGTACAGACAGTAAAGACTATGCTGATGAGGTTTCAGATGGAGTTAAGGACTTTATTGGGAATCGGATTACAGGCCATTCTTGTTACTTTATGGCAATAACTTGTGTACTTGTCCATGCCTGAGACTTTGTGTGAGGGTGAATTTAAAGGTGATAGATTAGTTTATCTGGCAGAGCAAAGAAATTTGAAGGCAGCACAACATTCAGGCAGTGACATTAATGGGTGCTTTTATCCAGATTTACAGTGAGAGTTAGAAGCAAAAAGTACAGTGGGAATATTTGAAACACTTGCTGCTTTGCCAGAAAGATAAATCATTCAAAGTTACAGCCAAGGAGTATGCAGTTGCTAAAGAGGTTATCGCCATTAAAAAGAAGCCAGGTATTTTGCACCAGGATTATAGAAGAAATGCCTTATGGGTATCTCTGGAACTGGAAAGACCCTACCCATGTAGACTCAAGGGTTGAGAAAAGTATAAACTCATTTCAAGGAGAAGTTTGTTCTTGTCTTTGAGAAGAGAGCCCCAGAGTACAGAGTTAGTGCTGTGTCAAATAGGCAATTGTGGATCTAAGATTCATTTTCCCGTGTTCAATCATCCAAGCGCTAGAAGCTGCTACAACCATGGTTTGAGCGGATTTGGTGTTACAAGATGCTGGTTTTGCAGTTATGTAAGAATGCAAAATTTGTGAAGTCATGGCAGCGGCCATGGAGATTTCAAGGTAAAGCCTGAGAGGTCAGACAGTGGGTCAGATTCCCGGCAAGCAACCCCGAAGCCGTGAGAGTAAAACTAGAGCTACAGTGGAGACCTCAGGAAGTTAGACAGGCCAGAGACATAGATTGCCTGCCACAGGAAGATGCAGACTGCTAGCAGAGCCAGCCCAGGAGAATAGCCATGTGGGCTGCAGCCAGCAGGATTATAGAGGGGG
The DNA here is from genome assembly GCA_004365215.1 of Cuniculus paca. Lineage (NCBI taxonomy): Eukaryota > Metazoa > Chordata > Mammalia > Rodentia > Cuniculidae > Cuniculus > Cuniculus paca. The sequence goes on along the minus strand of RJWT010016261.1, from coordinate 6,388 downwards.
CTACCTAAAACCACTGATGCTCACATCACACCATTTGCCCCAGAGGGCAGACACAGATTCCTTGTGCGTTGTTAAAGAAAATATTCTTTTAGAAAAAAACACTTGGCCCTCTCTGATCTTACAGTTTCAGCAGTGATATCTTTTCACCTACTCTTTTCCCCAAACCATTCACTACACTGTACCTAAACTTTTCTATGCTTTATTTCCTGTTAATCTTAAAATAAATATCAACTCATTTACACTGCTTCCAAAGTCATGAATATGCTGGTTTATGAATACCACAACTTCAGGTCACTTCAGTCTTCCCTTTTTTCTAATCCAAGTCCTTAAGACGTCCACAGCCCTCATACTACAGAGCATTGTACACTCCCCCTCTGGAATGCTATACTCATCTTTTTGTCCACTTAGCCTCTATTCACTTTCTAGGAAAAAGAATATGAATACCTTGTGGGCCATTGGACTAGAGTAAAATATTCATCATCTGTTTGCATACTCTTCTATATTTTTCAGTAATTGCCATACCTATAATTCTCTAGTTAAATCTTGAATGACTTGCTTAATATTTTTCCCTATCACACTAGCAGTATCCTCCGGCCATAAACCCTGTCTATTTTTCACTGCATCCACAGTGTCCTGAATAGTCTCAGCACTTACTAGATACTCAATAAATCTCTGGGCCAGATGCGCTACATTAATGAATAAGAACTACAGATGACCATAGAAGTTATCCTTTTCTGCTATTGATCTAATGCAGGAGTTGCTGTATTTCAGGTGACAGGTCCAGGATTTGCTTGTTTCACCACTGACAGTGCTCATTATCTTACAAGCCTAGTCAGCTAAATTTTAGAAAACAAAAGCAAAAATGAAAAAAAGGAAATCTTCCTACTGAAACAAACAACCCAAAGAAGCTTCTGAAATAAATCACTCCAATACTTTTACTATATAGATTTAAAAGTGATTTAATTTCTTACCTATTCTACACTAAGCATTATTTTCTGTACTCTCCATCAAAAACTTTAGCATCTCAACTCCTAGAGAAAGTTATCTCACATTCCCTTGCACTTGACAACCAAGTTGTAGTCCTGAATTTGATCTTTTTTTCCTACATGAGTTAAGCGGAACCACTGAATTTTTTTTCATATTCCTTTCTTTCTCAGTAAAATAAGAATAAATGTAGATCCCACTGCATGCCAAACTGTTATGGCTTGTGTCTAGATATCCGCCCCCCCGAAATCCTCATGCACTCTTACACTGGGTTTTTCATAGGTGGCTGGATCTAGGTTGTGTGAATATAGATTAAGGGTGTGGGATAAATTAATCCACTGATTGGTTTAGCATAGTTCTGGGCACAGACAACGGGTAGGCCCATAGCGAGTGTGGGAGGCACTAACCAATAGGTTTCTACTCTGGATGGGATAAAGGGGGAAATGTAGGCTCCCTGCTCCCTACTTCCTGCCTGCCACGCCGTGGGCTGTTTCTTCTCTGCCTCTGCTCTTCTGCCAAGCCCCTCTGCTTTGGAGCCAGCTGACTATGGACTAAAACCTCTATAAATTGTGAGCTAAAACAAATCTTTCCCCTTTAACTTTGGTTATCAAGTATTTTGTTCTGGCAATGAGAAGAGTAATTAGGACACCAAACATTCCCAAAATAGTGCATTTTGATGGAACAATCTGACATGGTCATTCTGAAGTAGCTGTTTTTAATTCACGACACATTTTGATGTGTCTATTTAAATTTAGTGGGCTGGGGATCTAGCTCAGTGGCCTAAGCACCTGCCTGGCAAGCGCGAGGTTGTGAGTTCAATCCCCTGTGCCGCAAAAAAATAAACAAATAAATAAATAAATAAATTTAGTTTAGATGATAATGTTTGTTTATGCAAAGGAGAAATATCTTCTAAATGTAATAAATTCTTAGATAAGACTTTGACACAGAAAATTTAAACTCAAAAACAAGAACTTTCCATTTGGAAATCAGATATTCACTTTCTCGGAGATCTTTGTACTGGGAAGACTCATTTCAATGTTTCTTCTTAGATGTGTAAATGAAAACCCTTAGGCACAAGGGAGATAAATTTACAACAGGATTCAACTAGACAAAGACCTCTCCTTATCGCCTGGCCTGTGATATTCAGAAACTGTCTCTCCCTAGAAATGGTTAGGATTCAAGAGTCTGCTCTGAGTAAAGGAGTGGACATAATCTGTTCCTCCAGTGGGCTGGAACCTCTAGCAGAGAAGTGGTCCCAGATAAAGTCTTCTGCCCTAACAAATATTAAGATACTGAAAAGGAAAACTTGCTGTGAGAACAGGAATGAATCAAGGTAAGTGATCCATAAAAAGCCTAGAATCTAGCTAGCTCTTGGGAAGGAGCTCATTCTGGCAAAAATCGTGATTGGCTGGAGCCTACTTGTGGCCTCACCAACCCAGCACATACTGTGAGATCATTCATGAAATATCTGAAGTTTGAGGAACTATATTATAGACTTCAGATGAAAATGCAACTCTTCCTGCATAAATTCTCAGGAAAAATGGCATCACTACCTCAAAATTCATGCAGAAGCTGAACTGGCAAATGCATAACTGTTACAGTGATTGAAGGAGGGGCAGATATGCTACCCCAGTATTTGTCATTTTAAGGACTATTTTGAGAAAAAGCAGGCATGAGAAATACTCTGTTTTTCTTTACTTGGCCAAAACCAGGACATAGTTCACAAATATAGTCTCTTTGCCAAGAAAGACTACTGTCAAATACTAAAGGTATTTAGAGTCTTGTTAATCCAGCGACTGCATCAGAAGGGTTTACAAAACAAACTTTATCTACCATCAGTTTCTTATATATTTGACTTTCTTCTATTTGCCAACACTAGAGAAACAATGAATTTAGCTCTGTCTTGTCCTTCTCTAAAACTGTATTTTCTTTGTTGAAGAAGCCAGTAAGTAGGGTCCTAAGCTACTTCCATGTGTTACTCTTTCCCACGCGTCAATGGATGCTATATGAGCAACATATGTATTAGTAAACTTGATTTATTTTTTTTCTCTTGTTAATCTGTCTTTTTGATCTTGTCAAATCTATTTTGTCCATCTGTTATATTGGCCCTAGCTGAGACTTTTAAAGGGTAAAGAGAAGATTAATTTTCTTCCCTGAATGAAGACAAATTAAATTGTAAAATTCCGTTTTCAATTACAAAACCCTGTTTAAATTACAGAAAAGAAAGCATTCTCTGCATGCTTTCAACTGTCCCCTAACTTCAGAGTCTCTCTCTTCAACAAATACACACCAAGGTAAATGAATAAGATTCTCCAATTTGGAGCCGCTTTAGACTCACTAACCCTTATGGGTCCTTTGACGATCTACATAGAACCCTGTCAAGTGAAGCTATATGTCTTAGTGAACCGGGAAGGTAGGAGCTCAACTCATCAATTTAACCTTCTGGATAAGAAATGCAACCTTATTCCTACCTGGCAAAGCAGGCCTTATGAGTTACATAAACTGACTGTGAATCAGAGCATTTCTACTATCATACTATACTTGAATTGCACCCCATTAATGTCTCCTGGGATATAATATAAACATATAGATTGAATATGTCTCTAATAAACATATTACTTAGTAGTTTTGAAAGCTTAATATTTAAAGTCAAAATGCCCTGCATCAAAATAGAACAGTAACGTAATCAATTCAAAATGACTTGGGCCAAAATAGCTCCATATCTTTTTATAAACCCTAAAATGATATGCAGTCACAGTCACATAAAGTAGCAAGATACAGTAATGCTTACCTCCCTAATACATACAGATGTCAAGTAAATTAAAAGTTGTAATACTTTCTTTTCGAAATAAACAATCAAACTAAAAAGAATATTGCATCTAGCATCTTGCCTCAATAATAATCTGACTTATAAAGTAGCCGTAATATCAGTTTGCTTAAATTCTTTTTAGACTACTACATTTTAGGATGTAGTCTTTTAACAAGCAGTGGTTTCCAATTATCATTTGCTTATGGTATGGTAGGTACTGCTCTGAGTACATTCAGAACTCATTTCATTTTGTTACTTCAGTTGCTTTGTCTGCAATATGATGGAGTAGTGCGGACACGTTCAGATTACCTAGATGAAAAAGTAAGACTTTAGACACTGGAACTCTTCTAGTTTTATGTGTAACCTTTATCGACACCAAATGAATGACTCTATCTTTAAATTAATTTAAAATACTTCAGAATAGACAACATGGGGGGTGTTGCTTGAATCAAACTCCAGGTTTAGCATTCCATTTCACCAGCACTTTGGCTCGTCTTGGATTTAATCAGAAAGTTTGCATAAAACAGTTTCTGCTATCTACAGTTCTCGTAATATCATAGGTCTTACTAATTAACAAATTAGAGAATTAGCTTTCCATTGAGGAGATTAGTGATGTTTGTCAAGATATGAGAAATGCTTAGTATTTTAGAACTACTATTCATTCATGCATGATTAATGTATATATGAATTTACTCCCATAGGAGTTGGGGACTGAGGTTTTAATCCTAAGTGTTTAGAAATTCAGCCACTGTGACTGGGTTTCCAGTTGCCTAATGCTTACTGTGTAGGAAAACTGAATCCTATCTCTAGAATGTTGTCATCTGCCTCTAGAGAATTTTATGTAGGTGCTCAACAGAAAATGTAAAAGTACAGAAAACTAAGAGTAGAAAAGAGAAAAGGAAAAGCTGAGATCAGTGTTAGCTGAGAGTAAATAATCAGTAGTTTCCCACTGAGGTTTTCAGCACAGAAGTGATTATAATGATTAATACTGAAATTTAATCAAGGTAAGGAAAAGAAAAAGGTTCTCAGTAATTTATGGACAGTGAGTAAGATTAGTAGATAGTCGCTTCTAGGGTGATCAAAGGACTGTGAAGAGTTGGTGATATTAGAAAAAATGAAATAGAAAATAAGTTGTAATGCTTAGAAATGTGAATGCTAGATATTGAGAATATTGAAGGTAACATTCTTAGTTCAAAGTCAAGGTCATGATCAGAAGAATGGATGGCTAAGGTAAAATATGAAAAGGAACATTGTGTAGAATTGTTGGCATCATCAAGAATTGCAGTACAGTTGGCAAGTCTCAGTAAATTAGGAACTAATTTTTTTTTTTGTACCGGGGGTTGAACTCATGATATTGTGCTTGCCAGGCAGACGCTTGTGCCACTGATCTAAAATTTTTGAGGAATGAAGACTGATCCAACATGTAGAAAATGATCGCAACTATAAAATAAAACTCAAGTCTTACATGAGTGGGCCACTTATTGATATGAGTGACATTTGTTATATCACAGGATTTTATACAGGTCTTATTTTTTATTACATAAAACTAGCCAAATTTTGCAAATATAGATTAGCAGTTTACTTATCAGTCCTTCAGAAAGTTTCACAGGGTTTCTTTCTTGAAAATACTGTCATGTATTTAGTGCAAGAATGGCAATGTCTTTATAGGACATAGGAAAGGAATTAACAGAATTAATCACTTTGCAACTCACGTACCTAATAGCTTTTTTGAAAAATTCTGTGGACTAGATCTATGTCCATTTATCTAGATAAATATATATATATATATATATATATATATATATCTAGATCTATATATATATATATATATTCAGTCTAGGTGTCATAAAAATTGAATAATTTCTAAGAGATCCTGCTTCTGAAGACAATAGCAAGGATATTCAAAGTTGCTCATTCATTCATTATTCAACCTGCTATAGTCACATCTTCAGCTAGGTACTCAGTCTAAGGCAGCATCTGCAGTCAGCTGGCACATGTATACATGTCCTTAATTATTCTCATTGATTAGTTTTAAACTATTTTTTAGAGGCTTTATATCTCTCAGTAACTTGAGGAGTTATTATTACCTTGGAATCAAGATAGTTCATTCAGAGAATGGAAAAAAATCAAATCAATAGAAATTTCACCGTAATAGAAATAAACTCAGTGAATTGAAAACAAATCAGCATTTTTTTTAAAAAAGAATACTCTTCTTTTAAAACTCTAATTAGCTTGTACAAGGCATGGAATCCAAAAGTGATTTTACTTCACTTTACTCATTGGCCTACAAATCTCATTCCAGAATTAATTCTCTACTCTATAATTACCTTTTTTATTCTCTAGAGAAAAAGTTGACTTACATATCTATCATATTTAAGCATGTCCCAATCCTCCTTTCAAAGTACCACTTAATAGAGCATGATACAATAACTAGTCAGCTCTATTCTAAGTGAGAGTTCACATTATGATAACATCAGACCATAACCTTCTTCTGCAGCAAGAGGTTTTTATTGCAAATTCAGAATAGATTTTCCAGTTTGGGGACAAATTCTTTACATCATACTCCAAATTTTCACCCTGAGAATCAATTTTGGG
>RJWT010016260.1:0-19956 GCA_004365215.1 Cuniculus paca | reverse complement strand
TTTTTTTTTCTTCATAGTTTAACTGGAATTTTCTCAAGCTTTCTTCACCTTTTTTATTTCCTTTCATAAGCTTGAAAGGTAATATTTAAAGCAAGTAGTACTACTCTGGGTCAGACTTCCACTTGCCCTCACTATTTCCCTATAGTACCTGAACAGCAGGGGATGTAAGTAGCTCCAAAGGAGGAAACTACCTGGAACCTTCCCCCAGCAGAGCTATCGACAGCAGAGACTCCAGAGAACACTGTGATGCTACCTCCATCACCACCTTCTACCACGATCATTGTCAACAACTTCTCCTGTTTCCCTTCTTGTTTTCTTTTAGACTTGACTTCCACTTGTATATCTCCTCAGCTCTTTCCTTGGAAAGTGCTTTTCCCCTGCAGACTTTTAGGGCTAAGGATTATTTGGATCCCTTCGAACCCAACACATCTGCAAGAAAACCCCGCGTGTCCAAGCCCTGGACACACCAAACCTTCCTTCAGCTTAAATCCGAGTCTTTTTTTTCCCCTTTAACTTTCTTGAAGAATAATCAAGTCTTAATAAACAAAATCCTAGGATCTTTCTCAAAAGAGCATTCTTACTGTTTTGAAAGTTTATTGCCATTTGTTTTCATTTCAGCCAATTGGTTTTCCTTCTATATTTTTGTCTGAGTACAAATGTGATACTTGGACATAAATTAATGTTGACCTATGTTAATGAAATGTCAATCTCTAATTCAGTGATTTAAAAATAATGATGCATTGTGAGCTAGTTCATATCTATCTTTCACTTATTGTATTTCCTAGGCAGTTATGCCTTTATGCCTGACTGAATTTCCCCATAATCCCTGTTGGGAAGCACAGATTTTTATTTTTTATTAAAGATGTGGTCTGATTAGCAAGAGGTGCTTAAAGCAAACATGATGTAGGGGGTGACATGAGTGATAGTGTGCTCTTAATATCTAGCAGCCGGCCATATATGTGAAAGTAGCGTTTAGTTTATGCTTTGTGGCTCTGGTGGGCAGGTCAGAGAGTGAAAGTTCTGACATGCAGATTTTTGAAGCAAAATTGAAAGAAGCATTGAAAAAATAAAAAAGAGGAGAAGGAACTGGCTCTGTTCATGGAAGCTAAAAAACTTCAAGTATATACCTGTACAACCAGACTACTAGCTTATAATTAAACCCCACCTATTTCTAAATTTTTCCAGGTCTCAAGACAAAGCAATAGGAGTATATAGATATCATTCATATCCACATTCATCTCTTTACTGACTTCTCCCTGTTCCTCCTTTCCAAGCTTGCCTTTGAATTCAAAACATTCCACAGGGAAACACAACCAAAACACTAGATTTACTTGATATAATATATTCTGAATTCTCAGCCCTTCAACCTTCAGGTAGTCCTTTAGAGTTTTACATGATGTAATGGCAACTTTTTTGGTAAAGAGAATCCTACGTTGAATACAGTTTGAAAGTTCTAGGGATGATTTTTATGCTCTAATACTGCAGGGAAATTTATAGAGAGGGAGGAATATATTTAGATATTCCTGGATGTCTCAACTAAAGATCTGGACCAAGAAAAGTCTTAAGTGTCACAAATTTTAGGAAGGCAAACAGCATCATATTTAATTAAATCCTTAAGTGATATTTACTCTACACATGATTCAGATCAATAGCTTGATTTTAGGCTATTCAGTATCTCATTTTACTTTGTTATATTATTAGGGCTCTACCTATTCATAAAGAAAAGGGGATTTCAGTTGTCACATCTTGATTCCTGAGAAATCAATGTTCTAGAAAAGTTATGAGAATGAGTCGTGATTGTTTTTGTTATTGTTTTTGTTATCATCTTCACTTATGGAAGATGGGCATTTCCAGAGGTTTATCTTCAAGGTCATAGATTGTTTCTTTGGCTGATTTACTATTTAATTTACTGTTTAATTCATTTCTCTTTAAAAATTCTGTGGGCATATTTTTAAAAGCATTTCTATAGTTCTTTTCGAAATTTGTGTATTTTTTCACGTGCTGTTTCAGTTTTGTTTGTACTCACTTTCAGCATTTTAAACATATTTATAATAGAATTTTTAAAAGATCATTCTATGATCTGAATTCTTAGTTGCCTGCTTCCCCTGTTGTTGCATCTGCTATCTCCATGGTGTTTTGTTTCTTATGCAGCTTATAATTTTTGATAGATTTCTCTCTCAGAATTCTTTGTACCCCTTGGAGGAATTTTGTGTTTGCTTTTCCTGGAGTCTAGGGATTTCAAGCCTTGAGGTTAGTTTTGATTTTATTTTTTTGACTTGAGGTTTCTGTCCCACACAGTAAAAATTTAGAATTTACATTTGTGTAAGGCTGAGGTTTTGATTTATCTCAAGTAATTATTTTCTTTTATTCGCTTCCCAGAGGCTCCATCTTACACCAGCTACCCTGCTGAGTCTAAGGGTGGGCTGAAGTTTTGTAGCTGCCTCCCTGGAAAAAAGTGACAAACTTTTCAGATACCCTCTTTGGTGGATCGCCTCTTGCTTTTACTTCCTGCCCATCTCTATGAATGGGATTAATGGCAGCAAAACTAATAACAAGAATGCAAATGTAAAAATATCTTTTCTTCTGAACTTTTCCATATGACCAATTTGTTATGAATCAGGGTGACCCCTGAGAGCCGTGTTGGCTTTATGAATTTTGTTCATTGATTTTCTGTGCCTCGTTGATTTATCTCTCATTGTCCCTTGTATCCTCTTTACCAGGCTTCTTTCCGCCTCCGCCTCCATCCGGGTTCTCTTGGCTTCTTACCTGGACCATCCCTTCAACTCTATGCCCGGATCATCTCATTTTTCAGAAATCAGAAGTAGATGTGTTGCTGCAGTGACATCACAAGTGCTATTTTTATGTGGAACTCCAGACTATCAAAATACAGTAATACTCAGTTGTCTTTATTCCTGTTTTGTACTTAACTTCTGCTTTGATGAATCCTAAGCTTCTCAGCATCTCAGTAACACTTATTGCTCGTTCCTATCTAATGTTTTTCCCCCTTCTGTTTCATATACCTAACTATAATTCTGTTATTGTATTAGTATATCAGCATTAAAGAAACCAATCGCAATTTTGATTGACAGACTAAAAAGTGGCAAATGCTAATGACTTAATTGAGAAACCGTTTGTTTTTACAAACTTAGAATCTGAGCACAAGAAATTGGTACAACTGGCGAGTTTTGACTATTCTGTAAATAAAGATGGTCAGTATAGCTCCTGGAAGTCATTGATTAGTGTATGGTTTACAGTTTAGTAGATTTAAAAATCAGTGTATTTTTGCAAGAAATTTTATAGCTATTATACTATCTATCAATGAATGCTAAAATGTTTCATTTAGTATCTGAAAAGCAAAATACAAGAAGAGAAATTTTCTTCCACTGTCACTACTAATCAAAAGTTTGGGTTTTTGAAATACATAATTTATCCTAACAAACTATAATGCAAGTATTTTTATGCTAAGTTCATGGTTGAAGCCAGTGATATTTAGAGTTATTCTCATAGTGATCCAGTATTAAAAAGGGATTCACACGCAGATCCGTTTTACTCCATTTTTTACTTAGAACCTCTAAATATATATTCGTTCTCAAAAAACTGTTTTTTGTATTGCTAGGGTTTCAAGCATTAAGTACCAAGCTTGGGAGATCTATTCTTAAATTCTTTCAAAGTGTAACACATTTTCCTCAGGGGGGGCATAAAGTCATCAGATGTGTGTTAAGCAATATATACGTCATATAATCTTCATCAAAAAGGTTCCTAGGTTACCTAGAAAGAGATTTATGGGTGAGAAAAATAGCAGACTGCTTCTAAGAAAGGGCTCAAATATTTTCTCCTCTTCCAGGCTGCAGGAGAGCCAGCTCTGCCATTTTGGTATATGCACAATGCTCAGCAGTGTGATTTCCAAGCGCAGGTTGAGAAGGCAAGAGGAACAGCATGAAAGAAAGGTCTGCAGTGTGCCTCAGTGTTTCCAGTGCTAACTGAAATCGCACTGGCTTAGAATGCTTTCTGCTGTCTCCCTGGGACAGTTCAGCCGTAGCTTCAGTACTTCTGTACTTTCCAGTCTCATTAGCCATGCATCTACAGTTAGCAAACCGAAAACCTTAGCTGGTGCTGCTTGTCAAAACTTCAAGGGATCATAATTGATAAGTCCAGGAAGATTTTTGCCTTAAAATGAACTTATCACAAATGACCTGAATGATTTTCATGACAATAAGCTTATCATAATTTTTAGCTTGAAAAATACTAACATTATTATTATTATTAAACATTATTATCATCATCGTCATCATCATCATCTTCATGATTATCATTTTCTGTTGCTAGGGATCAGTCCTAGGCCCTTGCACATGTTAACTCTATTCTGTCTTTAGAGTTAAAAAAATAACTCAGTCCCTAGTTTGTAGCTTGGCTCTGCTTAAGGAGTCTGAAGTCAGGCAAGGTGCTCATTACTATTCACCCAGATCTGTTTCTTGGACATCTCAACTGTTTTCTTTTTCTACAGGCAGGGAACAAAGTCACGTGCATGGTCAAAGAATGCCCATCTCACCTCTCTGAACAGTTGGCCATAGACTGGGAGCGAGGTGTTCTTTGTCTGTTCCTTTGGCGTCCCTCTCTGGCCTGCTGCCTGGGCAGTGGGAGGCTGCCAGGGCCTGACCCAGCTTCACGGCCCCATTAATGAAATGTGGAGGGCAGTGTAGGTAACCAGGTGCATAGAGGCTGGAAAGCAGAGCCCTTTTGGACAGCTGCTCACAGCTACAATTTTTCAGTGGTGGAAAGAGAATATAAATTGTTAGACTTTCTATAATGCTGCAATTTTGCATAAAGCAACTTGCTCAGTAAAGAAAAAAATGCCATTGAAGATTATGAGGGTAGCCTGTGGAATCCACGCAACAACTGGACAATCAAGCAGCAGGAAGAACAGAGTAACTGTGAGACTTTGAGAGTAACAAGAACCAGGGGTTTGGATTCTGCCAGGGCTTTCTTGCCGTCTTCATTTCTCCTCTTCTTTCTTGGTGAGCTCCCTTCTGAGCCCTAAATACCAGCTTTTTTCACAGCTACATAGCTCTAAAGGGCTCCCAAGTTTTATAATCTAGAGATTTTGACATTGAAAAAGAGCTAATTCGGTATTTTTCTAGGTCTATGTCCTAAGCAAGATAAATCATTAGATATAAGTAATTTGGCGTAACTAGAGAATCCCATGGGTTAAGCTGAATCCATGTAATAGGTGTATACTGTATGTGTATAATATATCTCTATGGGAGAAAACATAAATTTTTTTAAACAAAATATGCTTCTGGAAATTTACTTGTAGCTTGAACATCAAATCGTGGTTGAACTGTTCTGAGTGTTAGACTCTAATGCAAGGGAATCCTCCCATGGCCCAGGTTACTGCACAGGTACAGCTATTTTTCAAAACCCCATCTAGACTGAAAGGGGTTGTGGCAGAGGTCATGGGTAGGATTATCCAGGCACCTGCTTCCCCATCACACGGTCTGCAAATGGGCTGAGACAAAAGTCGGGCAGCCTGCAATCTTTAAATCTTTCCCTAAGGGGTTACTAAGCATTTGGAGTCTCCTTTATTCTTTTCCTTAACCAGGCTTGCATTCTCTCAGACACTCCTGGTGTAGGCTCCAGCCTTTGCTGTGAGATAATGTGATGGTGGTGAGAGGGTGAGGGATGGTGGGGACAGTGGAACCAAGACTGAGATGGGAGGAAGGGAGACAGCCTTCTCAAAGCTCCACCCTGGGGTCAGTAGCCCCAGGAAGCAAATGCTGCCCTTCAGGGCCCTTCTGGTAGAGATGGATTTCTGCTAGATACAGCCACAACTGCAAAGTAGGAGCAAGTGAATACTGTCTGGTTTATCCTGAGGTTTGGGGGAAGCTGTGAGTGGTTTTAAGGGAGTACAGTCAGATCTTTCTTGTAGAATCATCACTCAGGCTGTGCTGTGACATGTGAGGCCCACAGACCACGACTGGGTGGAGCATGATGGTTAAAATGCGGGCTTGCTCTTGTCCGCAAGAGCTTGGACTCATGTAGTGGTGATGAAGAGCAAGGGAGCATGGAGGGGACCTGAGCAGAATTCGGGTGCATTGAGAGGACTTGATGGTTTCTTTAGTGCGGTGGTTTCTTCCTGCGTGAAGGAGCAAGGTGTCAGTGACGAAGCCCGGGTGTGTGGCTTTCGTGCCTGGGGGAAGGTGGTGCCACTGGTGTGCAGAATCCACAGGTCTAGTGACCCCATGTGCAGCTTCTGTCCTTGTCCCATGCCAGCCCTGGCTGAGAGATGAGACTCATCCTCTCAATGGTCCTGTTTCTTTGGTGAGGGTAAGTGTGCCTGGGCAATCATGTTTTTGTTTTATTCTATTTCATTTTTTATTCCAAAAGTTTTATTGGTATATGTTTATAATATGAAATGAGTACATTTGTGGCGAGGAGTTTATACATGTACATACCACATCTTAATTTTTTTATCCCCTTCTTCCTCCCTCCCCCCTCCATCTCTTGGTCCCTTCCCCTCTTGCAAAAGATCTAGATCTTTTTCAATCCAGTTTTTAATTGAAGATTAATTAGCAAGACAGAGGATAAGGTCTGCATCACAGAATCCCCTTTCACATCTTCTCATTCCTTAAAGATGAGGGTCCCTCACTGAAATCCCCCATCTAGACCAGCCTGTGGTATCTCATTCCATTTCTGAGAATTTTGTTAAAATTTACATATGTATGTGTGTCATAATTTGAATTAAAAAATTGTTGAAATTTTTATTCTGAGTGTAAGACGCAAGAGTTGATAGCTCACTTCTACTGCAGATTTCAAAGGTAAGATGAATTGTGTATATCTTCAAAACTTAACTGAAGGAGAAAGAATGCAGATGGAGAGAATGGAGTTGCTATTATTCATTTAAAATTCACTTTTTCTGCAGGAGTGGCCTTGAGATAGAGCTGGGAACTAGATTATTGCCTCATAAAACAGCATGAGGTTATTGCTATTCCTTAATTTTATATCTTAATTGTAAGGTGATACTTTTCTTACTTAATCTGAAGATTGTTCTCATTCTTTTCTCATATATTTGTGAAAACTAAATGTTAAAGGATTTAGCATAACAACTATTTCTAAATTATGAGGTAAAGTAATACTGTATCTCCAATTAACCTAGGTAGTTTTACTTGGTTCAATAATATAAAATTACTGGGCTCATAACATTTTGGTACCTTAGTGAGTTTGGCAAAGAATGAAATTCGTACTACTGTTAAAACTAAAGCTAAAAAACAGACTAAATGTCAAGAAATTTAAAGCAAAGTATTATGTTGTAACTTGGGACATTGATACAAATAACTCCTCAACTGGAACACTAAATGGATTTTGAAGGCTTACAAAAAAAATTTAATAATTCTTGCTTCATTCTCAATGCTTCAGTGTCTTTTCTGAAGCCTTAATTTTAATTTTTCTCAAGTTCGCAAAAGTGTACTGATGGTGGTTCTTTAGAAAAACTATCACTTCTTTCTTGATAATCAATATTCTTAATTTAAATATTCTAGATCTTTTCCGAAATATTACAATTAAACTTTGATCACATCCTAAAATATTTTCAGTGTGATAATTATACACCTGTTTCAGATGAATTTTGTCCTCTAAAAGACAGTGTAAATCCTTATCCCATACTTGTGTGACTTTATTTGTAAAAAGAGTCATCAAGTTACGATGAGGTCTTTCTGGACTAGGATGGGCCCTAATTCAAGGACTGGTATACCTAAGAGAGGAGGACACACTGAGAAGGTCACCAAAGAAGGTCACAGGAAGAGAGAGACAGGAGCTGTGCTTTGCAAAGATGAGGAAGAGCTTGGTAGTGCCAGTGATTTCCAGCAACCACCAAAGGCCAGAAAGGTGCAAAGAAAGATTATTTTTTTCCTATTAAGACGGGAGTATAGATCTACCGATACCTTGACGTAGGACCTCTACTTTATTGAACCATGCCAGAATGAATGTGTATTCCATTAATTCACCCAGTCTGTGGTTGCTACAGCCATCTTAGGAAACTAATACAACATGCTACGTTTTTAAACAATAGGTTTAACCTTGTCCATGCCAATAGGCATCAATAACAAATTTATTAAAAGTGTATCTTATTTTTAAGTTCGATGAGCAGGACATTTTCTGGTAGACAATTTTCAAAGTGGAAATTTTTATGAAAAGTTAAAGTAGTCTTTTTAGTAAATAATATTTCTCCAAATGTTTCTCTTCTTATTGCCCAGATACAAACTAAAAAGTAAAATGCAGCAAGCCACAAATCTGAAAATGGTATCAGCAAAACAGATTTTTGCTGAAAGAGTCATATATTTGAGATACTATGTCCAAAACTATAATTACCACCTGTTTAATTTTTTTCATTACACCAAAAGGTTAATTGTGTCCTTCATTCAATCTACATTTATTGAATACCTAAATTTCCTAGCACTGAGATAGAGGCTATAGCTTACTCTCATATGAAGGACGTACATTTTCTTCCCTTTAAGAGATTATTTTGCCTTCAAAATTTAAACTTAGAAGAACCTTTCATTAGCACATGTTTTCAATACATAATAGTTACCTTTGTGGTGAGGCCACTTGGAATTCTACTTAGAAATTCATTTTCACTGTGTGCTACAGTTTTAACTGATCCTTTAAGGTCATTTTAACACCATTTAGTTTTACTTGCTCAGTATCCTTGTATTGTAATAGAGACCATAAGATTTCATTTATTTTACTGCCAACATAAAACATTCCTCTGGGGAGGATGGAGGAAGGTCATGTGAGATGGACAGGTGTGCAGACAGGTACACTCAGGTGGACAAATGGCCTCTACTTATTATGACACACATCATATCCCAAGCCAGCATGGGTCACTGGGCCTGGGAGGAGTTCATGGGACCAAGGATCAGCTCAGGAATTCTACTAGGAAAGGAGCGAACTAGGGAAGAGCAGGAACTAGGGCTGGAAAGAGACTCAGATGTGTGGATGAGTGAGAGGAACAAGATGAAAGCGTGAGCTAAGAGGGTGGAAGTTGGACCTTTTCTATCACCATTTCTCAGCCCACCCCTGTAGTGTTACGCTCTTCAGGATACTTCATAATATATTTTATGCCACCTTTCCCCATTTTATACGCCCTTGAAAATAACTTATTTTCAAAATGATGGTTTCTGAGTAGTGGAATATTTAAATCATTGTTTTTTGGGGACCATGCACATTACATATAAGTTACATTATCATTTTCTGACTTATTTGTTAATGAAAAATAACATCATTGATCTGTGTCTCTGTGTTTGTATAAGCATAGGACATTTTAGAATTTACATTTTAAATTTCCCTTGTGATTTTAAAGCATGTTGCATTATAGTAAGAAAGGCAACAGCTTTAGTTTGGAAACACTGCAAAGCACAAAATAAAGAAATAAAGACCACGTCTACCTGGTTGTAGTAAGGAATAGGCAGATGGACATATGAGACACTCACTGAAGCACTCGCTGCACTGATAGTAAACTTCATTGGTAGCCTCTTCTTTCTGTATGAAATACTTTTCCACTTAAATAATAGTTTCCAAAATTTTGATGTCACTAAACATTCCCTGAAATGTGGCTTTAATAATTTATGTGTGTGCCTGTGCTGAAGAAGATGACTTTTATTCTTTTCTCTTGTTTTTCTTTTAGTTTCATTTTTTAAAATTTTTATAATTCGAAGGACTACGAATGCATCTTTGTTATTTTAAATTATATTTATTTGTGAGTTTGAACATTGTGATTGACAGTAATTTTATAGGGTAACTATGTCTCTATATTTGAATTGTAGCAGCTAGTTATATGGTAAGGATGTTAACCCATTGTGTTTGATTTGTGTGAAGAGAGGTATATTTGCAAGATTTTTGTGTATCTTTGAATTTTGATTGTGTGTGTATGCATGTGGGTGGTTGTGGGTGTGAGAGAGAGAGGGAGAAAGGAGGATTGAGAGAGGAGTATTTGAATTTTTTTGAGTTATCTTCTAATAGTAAGGTCCTACTCTATCTGGAAATTTAAAATTTATGCTGGCATTTCGTAGGGTTTGTTTGCATTTTAATTTTACTGGAAAATGTAATTTGTAACTTGTTTTGGATAGTTAACTGATTATCATGCTAGTTTATTGACCAGTTTTCCTCCCCATGTATATTTGCTAGATTCTCTTTTTCTTCAGAGTTTTCTTTTTTTTTAAAATTGGTTGTGCATTTTTTTAACATTGCATTCTTAGAAGTGAACATGACCATCTGGTAATCAAGACATTTTCCTGCTGTGAATCTGTTACACTGAAATACATACTGCATTTCCTAAGTTTGTATTTAAAAATTGAATGATTAATGAAGTTTTTAATTTTTAGCCTATCAATTGTTTATTGACAGACTTTTTTTCAGCAAATGAGCTTCTAATTGTTTATTGTAGATTATGTCTCTAAAGTTGTCTTTGAATATTTTTGTTGATCTTCAAGATTCTTGAGTAGGTAGGTGTTCACATATCCCAACCATGACATTATTCACAAGATTATTTGTGTCATCTCTGGAGATACTATTAGTGTATTTTGTTCTTCAAAAAATCCTACAGATCATCAACAGCCCTACTAAATCTTAATATGTTTTGGTAACTTTACAAATGAATGAAAAGATAACCCTCTCTTTTTCCCCTTTATTTCCATCTTTTGGTTTTAGATAGTCCATTTGTAATTGAAGGAAGCTGCTTCTACTTGGGAGTAGAAAAGTGAGAAAACCACATGGAAGACTCCCAGGATTTAAATGAACAATCAGTAAGTCTGAATCCAACCTCAGTTTTCTTAAAAAAAAAAAAAAGAAAGAAAGAAAGAAAGAAGTCGTGATATAACTGCTGAGAACCATACTTAAGATGAATATTTTGTAAACAGTAAGTTTTTTGTGACTGTATATTCTTGTTGTTTTTTGGATTCTAAGGCCATAAAACTGACCGTTGGAGATGTGTGCTGTTTCTGTTTAATGATGTCACATTTTTATATGTCCCTTGATTCTCTACCTTGGAAAGCCAGTGGTAGAAAGATGAGAGTGTTGAAATCATGCTGCGTATTTTAGACAGTCTGAACTTTTATGCACTTCCTTTATAGTGCTGTGTTCCAGATATGCTGGGTAGTATTCATATTGTTGGCTATCAGAAGCATAACAGGAGAAAGTATACAATTCGCATGCTTTTTTGCTCATTTCAAGGATGAAAACCACATTTCTCAAGGGTATTCCTTATTTTACTAGGTTTGTTGCTGGTTTGGTGACAATCCTTTGAGGATTCTGATTTCCTGAAGAGAAAGGCTTTATATGGTCTTTCCTCCTATCTTGTTAGTAGTTTACTGTGACGCTAGTTCTTTCCTGTGTAACTAGGAGGATTTCTCCACGCTCCTAGAGACTGTGGCCCAAGCTGTCTGCACACAGATAGTGATAACAAAGGGAGGAAGACATGTACTTACCAAGAGCGTGTTTTGCAGACTGATGCTGTTCTTTATGAACTTTTATGGTCATGATTAATCTTAAAAGTCTAAATTCTCCATCAAGCAACTGAGAAAAAGACGTTTCTTTATATAACAATGTCATATATGTTTTTTATTGGTGTTTACCTAGCATTCTAAAATGATTTCATTTGTTTTCTAGCAGATATTTTAGAAATGATTGTCATCTTTAATTTAGATACAAACATGACCATAGTCTAATTTCATTATGTATTATTCATTTCATGTAGCTTCATTACTGTTAAAAAAATATAACAAGCAATTACAGTGCTATGAAGCTATGAAATCTGTCAAATAGTAGAGATGCTATTTTGGAAAATTGTCTAACATTTTTAGTAAAGTAGATAAAAATGACAATCAGGAGGCATGGGCTTCGAAATTTTTTTCTAAAGTGCTGGTTATTGAATTTAAATATTATAGCATAGTCCCATCACAAATGGATGCTAGTCAATATGACCGCTTTCTGTCTCCCCCATGTATTGGATATTTTGGAGTCTTGATGAAATCAGAGATCTGCAAGTGTGACCGTGTACCTGAAAGTCTGGAATGGATGATGTCATGCATGAGAGGAGTACTGATGATCTATACTTTCTTCTAATACACCGAAGGTCATTTAAGAATCTTCACACACACACACACACACACACACACACACACACATCAGCACACAGATAGTGTGTGTGTTTGGTGATCAACTTATCGCTGTTTTCCAGAGACAGGGGTTTCTGGGGACATGGAACTTAAATACTAAAGCAGACAAAGTCCTAGCAAAGAGGATGCTTCATCCCATCAGTGTGTGTGTATACATAAGAAAGAACTTTTGTTTTCAGTGCAGTTGAGCTTAAAAACAATATGTTTTTATATTTCAATATGAATGAGGTGTTATCCAAGATGCCCCATATCATCTTTTAGAAATAATATCTAGAACTTGTAGATAACGTATTCATAATAATCCCAATGTCCTTCTAATGATGTTTTAAGGTTGCTATTTTTAAAAATATGGTTTCTTAAAGTTTCCAGTGATGCTAATATGCAGCCAGGTTTGAGAACCAAAAATCTAGAGTGCCTCTCCAGACCTCTCAGCTTGCCCCTATTTGCTAAAGTTAGATTTGGAACACGAAGACCAATCTGTTCAATCCATAAATGCTCATAGGGACACTTAGAGCTGCTAAATGATTTGCTCATGTTGGCGTGGCTGGCCAGTGGCAGAGTTGAGACTTCACAGTGGTCTTCTGACTCCAAGTCCAAAGTTGTCTCCATAACATCAACATTCCTGATCGTTTTGGGTGTCTTATTGTGGTATTCAGCACTACAGAAATATAAAAATACTATCTTTTGCATCAAAATTATTTCCATTTTAATGAAATCTTTAAATGACTTTGAATTTTGTAGAATATATTAATGTCTCAAAGTGGTGCATTTATTGAAATGCAGAATAAAGAGGGGTACAATTAAAATAAAGTGCATAGTAAGATATAAGGGAATTTACTTGCATCATAGCTATTTTACTTCAAGCAGAAGTCTTTCCCGAGGCATGGATTTAACAGTAGGTATCATTTATGCCACAGTGGTACCATTTATACTATTTATGACACAGATCTAACAATAGGTATCAGTTTCTGTACCTTCCTTCCATCCTTACCATATCTTTGCATATATACATCCAGAGGCCATTATTTTACACATGAGAAAGCATCTGTTTGGCACCAGAGATTAGAATTGAGCCTGCTTTTATGTGACCCTAAAACTTGTAATGTATTTTGCTTGAACAACATTGTATGGTCTTAAGCCCATAAAAATCACATAAGGCATTTGAATAACTTATAACCATTCAGAATTTAAACTCTTCTTCATCTTCAGTGTTGGGAGGAAAATAAAAAGATGTTACCTGAAATGCTTACATGATCATCACTTAGACTTTTGATGTTAGTTTCTATTACAAGTACTTGAAAGGTTAAAGAGAATATTTTTGGGGACTGAGGATATATCTCAGCATCACAAACGTCTGCCTGGCAAGCACAAGGTCCTGAGTTTGATTCCTGGTATCAGAGAATAAAATAAAATAAAATAAAATAAAATAAAATAAAATATAATATAATATAATAACAAGTATGTTTAATAGTTTAATATTCAGCACTCTTACATTTCCTTCTAGAAATACCTGCCTGGAAGTTTATAGGTGCACAAACTCAGCACATGACAATTGAACTCACCATCTCTCCTCTTGCCAGTTTATCTCACTTGATCTTCCAAGGCAGTTATCGTACATCTCACTGAAGAGCATCACTAGCTACAGAATAGATTGCATTGAAAATAGGTGGTCATTTTCCTTTCTTCATCGCCCATCTCAGCACTCTGTTCATAATTTTATCATCTCTCAAAGCTATTTTCTTTGCCCTGTTGTCTTTATTTTGGATCTTTAACTCTCAACTGCCTTATTCTGCTTTATGTTGCTTCTAGGGTTGACTTTCTAAAATACACACCTGGTCACAGCCCTGCTTCCCTTTTTTGTCCTTCACTTTCCTGCCCTTAGGAGGGGATTGTGTGTGTAGTCAAGCACAAAAGGTTTAATGCTTGCTTATTTCCTCAGTCTTGTTTCTGGCTTCTGTCAGTTCTCTGAATCTCCCGGGTTCTCTGAGGTTGTTGTAGAGCTTCTTCCCACACGGGCCTCTTCCCCTCCAGAGCAGCCTGCTACTCTTGAAGATTCAGTTTTAGGCGTCACTCCTTCGAAACAACCTTCTTGAGCTTTGCCTTGATTCCGCTAGCCATGTGAGCTGGCCATAATGGGAAGCCACGCTGGGCATGGCCCCTCCAGTGTGCTGTCATAACCTTTTGGCATTTACCTCTAACTAGCACTCATCCCTCACATCTGAAACCGAATCTGTTTACTTGCTTGTCTCCCCACCAGACTATAAACTCCTTCAGAGTAATGGTGGGTCTTCTTCATCTTATCCCCTTCCTTCTTAGCACACTTCAGAAGCCTTTTTATACTTTGGTGAGATACGTTCATGAATGGGCTACATATTTTAGAAAACCAAAATATATTCTCAGAGTATGTTATGTTTTTATGAATTCATATTTGATTCATATCTGAGAAAACTGCAGTGAGGTCTAACACTAGATTAATCACATTTAGTTCTTAAACAAAATTTTTGCAATATATATGGCTGTTATTTTTCTCAGTGACTTTTTGGAGACAAGCATTAAAAATAAGATTTAGCTATCATAAATAGTTTAACCTTTTGTCAGTCAGTTCTGTATTGGAGCTTCTAAGTATATAGAATCCGCTTAAATTATAGTCATTTATGCCTTACTGCTGTTATTAATTCTAAAAATGTTATTCTTATTAATGGAAATGTCCATAAATCTCAGTCATGCCTAGAGTGTCTCTCTTGATATTGTGAAATGTTTTATTTTCTATATTCAAATAAATGATGGACAATATGTACTGTTTTTGTAGTGCATATTACATATTGATAATATCCTTATATATTGTGAGGTTTTAAGCTTCTATTTTGGTGGACTTATTACCACAGGTTTCTTCTTTTCTGATTTATTGAGATCAAATTGAGGCACAATGTGTAGCCTAAATTTAAGATCAAGCTGGCAGATTTGGAAAGAAAAATAGTCTTTTAATTTTAAGTAGTGTGTGTTTCAAAATAAAAACTTAGTGGATACTAGGTAAATGAAATAAAATGGATTTGTTATAGCTTGCAGTAGAATTTCCTTTACTAAATGTTATATATAAAGAGCCTGAATATTCTTGTTTCAGCATTGCTAATAAGTCAATTTACTTATATTATCGATGGAGTGTTTCAGTAAACGAATTTATTAGTATCTTTTGGTACACTAAATATATGTTTCAATAGTATTTTTGAAATTCACACATTTGTAGATCCAGATTGTGTTTATTAGCTATGCTGAGCATGTTAATTTAATTTCTGTTAAAATTCTAGAGCAAATTTAGTAAGTCAATTTTTTTTCTTTCCATTGTTTTCTCTTAGACTATCACATGACTGAATATCACTCAACTTTTTGTTTGTGGAAATTCTATAAGATTTAATTATAGCCTCTAGCCCATGTTGTTCTGTGAGGTCTTTGGATAGGTTTCTAGCTATTGTATAGAATTGAGCATGTCATCAAACTTATTATCTAGTTCTTATCAAAAGAACTTTGGAATCACCAATTTCTTCCAGTGTTTAATAAGCATATAAAAATATAATTATTTTGATTGATTTAAAATAAAATTTTCATTTCTATAATATTGTAATATAAAATATTACAATCTGATTATTATTTTATTCTTGGCCACCCTAAACCTATCTGATCAGCTTGCATTTTTAATTTTAAATAACTTTACTCAGAGGTAATGAAAGTTGGATTATTCTTTCTGAGGCTCCAGTTCCATTTGATGCTTTTGTTCCTACTTGGGAGAACTTGACCTTTAAACTAGTAGAAACCTAATGTTTACAGCACATATAATTTTTATACTTTTCAACTGAACATTATACTTCAGAATTTATAGGACTCTGATCAAAGCTGAATCAGTGTCAGAAGTTATCAATTGATAACTTCCAATTTCTAATTACAGCTTTACTTTGCACTTTTTATGAGAAAATATCCTAACTGTGAAATTACAAAGTGGATATTAAGTGGATTTCAGAATGCACATCACATAGAGGAGGGCTCCATTGCACGATTGATTACGAATAGCAATTGTGTGACATTTGCTTAAATCTGGAGAGTGAACATTGCGTCTTTCTCCTGCCAGCCGTGGTTGCTAGTAGCGGCTGTCCACTTTGAGAAGGCACCTATGGAAGAGGAGCATTATCAGTTTAGTGTGATCTGCCACAGCTTTTTGAAGACGAAGGATAGCTCTAGAGCTTCACACCTGCTGTTTCTGGGATGGATCATTGTCAGGATATTGGGCAAGTTAGCTTTGCTAGTGCAGATGTAAATAAGAGCTCTCATATCTTTGGGTACCAAACGTTTTTTACTTGCACTGAGAACCAATGTATTTGTCCAATAATTCTACCTTGTGAATGAAAGCAAATAATTGTTTATGATGGAACGTAATTTATTTCTTCTGTGCTTTGCTTTACCAGTCTTGGGAATGGAATAAGTGAATGTAATGTAGTTTCTGCTGTAAAGTACACAGCAAAGGAAAAACTTCATTGATGTCAAAGCTAACATTCACTGATTGGTGCCATACTGAGTGCTTTATACAATTCATCTCATTTAACTTTACGGCAGCTCCACATGGCAGACTCTGTCGTAGCCCCAATCTAAAGAAGACTTCACCAGAGCTGAGTTCAGATGTCTTGCTGAAGGTTGTGACATCCAGAAAGCTATTCTGACAGGATGTGAGCTCATGTAGTCTTATGCCAGATCCATGCGGTTAAACTCATCATCTTACCTGCTTTGATCAGCTTAAATGGTTTTCAGACCCGACAGTACATTTAGTATTTTAAAGTAAGCATTAATACTCAACTTGTTCTCTGTTTATCTAATTGAAGATTAAAGGTTTTAAATATCATGAGCCATGGTGAGAAATGTAAATTATTCCACTATGATTACAACTCAACTGCACAATCTTCATAGCTAAGTATTTTACCATGCTGAATATTTTAACAGATAACAATCTATGGGCACTGAGTGAAAATTCAACAAATTCAGTTAACTAAGTATTTCAGGATTACTTTCTGTCTTGCAGGAACTTTGCTCAACTAAGGATGAAAACATAAACACAATGGAAATCCCATCCTCCTTCAAGTTTTTGTTTAGCATAAGATTATATATTATAACAGATTCTATTTTAAAATGAGATACAAATTTACTAATTCTTTCAGCGAATATTGACAGAGCACTACAATATCTGAAGCATAGTTTTAGGTGTTGGAAATAATTGGTAGACAAAATAGACAAATATTGCTATTCTCACGGAACTTATAGTTTAGTGGTACAGATGAACAGTAAATAAATATAATGTGACAGGTGGTAATAACACGAGAACTAGAGCAATAAAGCAGGGAGGAAAGTAGGAAGCATTTTGAGGTTGGGTGGGTAAGTGGGAGACAGCTGCAAATTCTGGGAGGTGGTCAGGAAGGTCTTACTGAGCAGATGTCCTGCAGAGATCCAAAGAGGGTGAAGGAGAGAGTTATGTGGATATTTGGGGCCAGTGTTCCAGTCAGTGAAACTGACTGAGAGGTGAGGCAGTAGTATACACAGTGTGTCCAGAGAGTAGCTAGGAGGCCAGTGCTGATGGGGGATGGTAGACAGAAGAAGGCAAAGATGAGGCCACAAAAATAATCTTCTTGGAAATTGGAGGGCTTTCCAGGGCCTTTTGAGAGCTTCAGCATTTTCGCTGAGTGACATGGAAAGCAGTTGTTCTTGAGAAATGGGAAAAAAGTAAATGTGAAGTAACTTTTTCTAAAAGATATACAGTAGAGAAAGCTAATAAAAAAAGAGCCAGCACTCACTCATAGGAAGCATTTGAAATGTGTAATTTGCTTCATTGATAAGAATCGTGCTAAGTACTTAATGGGAGGTGTTATGACTTAAGTTTTTAGATCATCCTGGCTTTTATTATGAAAACAGACTGAGGATAAGCGTGGAAACCAGATACTGTTACTATCTGGATGAAAATGCACAAAATAGCAGTGCAGGTGGTAAGATGTGATTGGATGCAGGATCTGTTGAAGATGGAAGTAAGATGACCTTCAGAGTTCAGTGTGGGTTGTGAGAGACAGAAAGGAGTTGGACATGACTGTCTGGTCTTTCTCTTGAGCAACACACAGGATAGAATCAGCATTTATGGAGATGGCACAACTTGGAGGGAAAAACTGTGTTTCCATCTTTCTTGTTTGTGGTGATTATTGTATACTTCCCGTTC
Source organism: Cuniculus paca (assembly GCA_004365215.1). NCBI lineage: Eukaryota > Metazoa > Chordata > Mammalia > Rodentia > Cuniculidae > Cuniculus > Cuniculus paca. The sequence continues at coordinate 1,548 of RJWT010016260.1, read as the reverse complement.
TTGTGTTTAGATCGGGCCATGGAACACACAGAGGGAGAGGGTATGAGGATCATTTCCAGGCTGAGTTGGTGACAAGCACCTGCACACGATTTTGGCCCCCATTTTCTCCTGGGGTGATGAATGAGGACGAGGCAGCAGCACAGTTGGTAGAGCCCTGGGATTGGAGATGGCTATGTGGCTGAGGCAGGATTCTCAGGAGAGTGTGACTGAACTAAACTGACAGAGACGTGTACCATTTTACCTGTTATTGTATTATATGATCGGAATTGTTGGTGAGTCAGATGTAGCCATCTGGAACTTAGGGGAATTGATTGAGCTTGAAGTACACATTTGGGAGTTATTGTTGTATCATTTAAAGAAAAGATATTGGTTGAAATTACCAAGAGAGTAAGAATTGGTAAAAAAAATTAAAAAGATTAAGACTTTAGACATCCCTAATTTAGAGATCAAGGAGATGAAAGTTTATATAAAATAGCAGCTTGATCTTACTACCATCATACCCATAAGCATTGTTAGCTATGTCCTAAGTATGTTACCATATTCTGGAATTCTTCGATTTGTTTTCTCTCACACTTTCCAAAAATCATGTATCTGGGTACTGATTACTGAGTTCTCCACTACTGGGGCAAAAAAACCTCCTGCATACTGAGAACTATGAGACACCGTTTGCTTCCTTGAGATTTCCATCACAGTAACACAAACCAGAAAATATTTAGAATTAAATACTTTAGATAGTCAGGAAATAGTTATCATTTTCTCTTTGGTATGTTTCTAGAAAAGTTCAGGGCACACTGGATTTACACCAGTTTTTCAAACTCAGCATCACTGATGCTTCAGGTTGGATGATTATTTTTGTGTATTGCTGGTGGGGGGTTGCTGTCCTACACTGTATGATGTTTTCAGCAGCATCTTCGATATATACCCACTAGATGTCAGTAGTACCCCCTTCCTTTTTGTGACAATCAAAAATGTCGTGAGATCTCACCAAGTGACTTCTGCAAGGAGAAAGGGTGGCAAGATCTGCTGAGCAACATTACACCTGCTTTCAGTGAATTTTTTAAATATATAAATTTGCATACTCCCTGCAAAATATTTGAAGGGATTATTCAAATTTATAATATGCTGTAATAAATTATCAAGAGAACTAGAATAAAAAGACAAAGACATAATACAGAATTTAAGCAAGAAAGCACAACAATAACCTTGCAACAATAGTGAATAGAGAAATGAGTGCTGTGTTACCAGTGGGCAAAATGTGTTCAAAAACGGATTGTAGATAAGCTAAATCACACCTTCACTAGGCCTTGAAAACTGAAATGAATTTAACTGGATGAAAGAAAGCCTATCTTGGCCTGGGGAATATTAGGGGTAAAGTTCTAGAGGTGCAAAATACGAACTATTATGACTTGCCTAGAAGCTATGGGTGGATTGGAATTACTGAGTCAGAAATTTGTGGGTGTGAGGATGTAGCGGTGGAAAACGGGTGAATAGCCATGGAGCCTAGCTGAGAAATGTGCATCTCTGTATGTATCTATGGGAACAAGCATG
>RJWT010016259.1:0-19978 GCA_004365215.1 Cuniculus paca | reverse complement strand
TGCTACTTCTACTGCCAGCATCCTCAGCCACTGAGACCTTTTGCCTGACAGCTGACAGCTTTTAAGCTGGCTCCCCTCCCTATAATTCATATTACTCACAACAGACAGAGGTTTTAGAGTAACCCTAGCTATGTCATTTCCAGCTTAAGTTTCCAAAGAACAAAACCCTTCCCTTGACCTACGAGGACACGCGTGGTCCAGTCCCTTTCTCTCAGTACCCTCTGCCCCTCCTCCCGGATTCCTTCTGCTCCACCTGCACTGCTCTTCACCCCCACCTGGAGCACGAACTAGGGAGCTGTGCTGCCTTCCTGCAAGAGGCTGTGCTTCAGCCACCCCTCAGCTCTACACACCCGAGCACCTCAGCACAGCGCTTTTGCAAAGGGCCCCCGCTAATGGGCCAGAGGTGGTGTGCACAGTTCCCTCCCGTCAGGCACTTCCAGATTCTCCACCACAGCATTCAAAGACTGGTTTACAGGACCCATAAGTGCAGTTTACAGACCCATAGTGGCAGTTCCTGCTAGATTAGATGGAAGCCCCTCTGCCTCCCTCCTGGACCATCCTGGTACCACCTGTGCCTGCCACTGGACAGCCGCCAGTGTCCTGTGACCCTGATGGCAGCGCGAGGGTGCCTGCTGTGAGTGCAGGAGCCAGGTCCACGCACTACACCGCGCCCCCAAATTCCTGTACATGGTTAAGGCAAAGGAAGAGAAACACTCGAGGTTACATACTTGGCTGAGCCACAGCCCGCCCCAGAGACCGCCTCCCCTGTGCAGCCCTCACACCAAGCTGATGGAGCTCAGGCTCCACCCCACTATGTCTCACCACATTACTTCCTGAGCTTTGTGATCTGCAAAATGTAGTCCTGAAAACCATGAGGTGGTGCAAATAATTGCCACAGACTTAACACTGGCAGGACCTTCCTTCGATAACCCAATCACTTTGCTAAATCTGCTTTTGGTAGGGAGTTGACATACATAATGTGAGCCTTAAACTGGACAGTAATTAAAAGGCTGTATCAGTGCAGACGAGTCCCGTAACCTTAGCCCCATCCACTATTAATTCCAGTATGCAGTGCGGCTTCAACAGGGATGCGGGTGCCAAACTGCCTTCCACCAAGAGTCAATTAATAGCATCAAGAGAGCAGATCCAAGTCCGCCCAGACCGCCAGCTCTGTTGCCACCATCCTGCAGAATCAGAAGCCAGGAATGAGCGGGCTTCCTCACCCCTAGAGTGTCACTGTGGTCCTTCTCGGGCTTCCTCATTGCTAGCGGAGATATGGTAAGTGCCCAGCCTGGGGAGAAAGCACCTCCATCTGTGTTTCAAAGCTTCCATTTTATGTGTTGCCGTTTATTCCTCACGGATGACAGACATGTTGTTGGTTTCTGCTCTGGAACCTTATGACTGTTGGTTGCAAGTGGAATCATTTTCTAAGAAAAATACAGGCAGTGGTACTACAAAGAGAGGTGACAGACCATCAACACACAGTGAGCAATCAAAACAGATGATAGCATCTATTTTCTCCTTGTACACTCTCAGCCAGTTTCACTTCCAAGAACACATGGGTTTTAGCCAAGACTTCAAATGGGTTTCCCAGACTTCCTTGATATTAGATTTTTCAACTGGGGTGCTTTTTAAAAGAAATGCTTAGTATTCCATACAGATCTACTTAGAATTTTCAGAAGAAGGGCCTACTGGAACTGTATGCATAACCACTAACTCAAGAAATGGATTATATTACTAGGTATAAAAGCTCATCCATGACCTAAAAGCATTTATTTCCACAATAGTTGGCTATGAACTCACAAATGCAAACATTTGCTCTAACACAGAGGACAGAAATTGAAGACAGCCTTCTCAGACCAAAACACTAAATACAACTTCAGTGACTTCGCTCTCCAGTAAAAAGGGTCTGCTGCACCAGGTTCCTCTGATGGCATCAGGAAGAGGCAAATTACATGCAAGGCTCAAATCCTCTGCAGAACAGATGGACTTAAAAAACACCACGCAAGCCGGGCATGGTGGCTCACACCTGTAATCCCAGCACTCGGGAGGCTGAGACAGGCGGATCGTTGTGAGTTCGAGACCAGCCTGGGCTACAAAGTGAGCTCAAGGCCAGCCTGAACAGCATAGTGAGACCCTGTCTCAAAAACACCAGGGCTGGGGATCTAGCTCAGTGGTCTAAGTGCCTGCCCGGCAAGTGCAAGGTCGTGAGTTCAATCCCCGGTGCCGAAAAAAAAAAAAAAACCACGCAACAATGAAAACAACATTCTTGAATTCATTTTCTTTAGTGAATTTACAAATACATTCTCTTTGAAAACATCCTTTTTGAAGGACTATTTGAGAAAAATTTCCAGAAAGGTTTTTTCCCATGTCACTTAATCTTATATAAAAGAAATTGTGTCCCAGAGCACAGGAGTGAATAACCTTTTTACTTTTCCTACCCACTCCTCTCATCATGGGTCATGATGATGAAGCAGTTTTCATCTCAATTTTCAATCTACGTTTAAACAAGCCTATTGGAAAAGTCAAAAGACATTTGTGGGTGATTCATTGATTCTTCAATATTTTGTTTCCAAAATAGCAATTATCAACACGAAAATACTTATCTACATATCACTTTAAAAATATCAAATTTACTTTGATTTTAACTTTCTTCCTTCGTGCTGTAATGCATATATTTGTCCCTTGTATTCTTTGTCACCAATATTCTAATATTGTAATGGTGCCATACCATGGCTTTCTTTTCTTTTAGTCATCCCTAAACCCCAACAAAGTAGAGATCATTTCCTTTTGATAAAGCAGAACATGGAGGCCCAGAGGCCACAACACTTGTCCATGTCCACATGGCTCGTGTGATGGAAGAGTAAAACAAATCTGACTTCAAAGTTTTTTGTTTAGAAAAATACCAAATTCCATATATGTAGAATAAAACAATGCCTTTCCATGTGACAATAAAAATACTGTTTTAAGACATAAATTGGGGATTACCTGGTACATACCAGTATTGGTTTTCTACCTCTTCAGTGAAAGCGACACATTATTTCCATTAAATCTGTCTCTTTAAAATTTAAAATATACATTAGGATGGTATGATGAAAAATACACACCGATCACTTTATCCTTAAATAAGGAGGGGTGACAACTGCATGAAAAAGTCTAATTTTAAAGGAGCTATCCACCTGTGATTAATCGCATAGGAGTGGAGTAAATGAGAACTGCTTCTACATACAGAAACAAAACACATTATACCAGGTGCTGAAAGATAAAGGGACACATAAAAGGAACAGCACCGTGAAGGCAAAAGAAAAGCCACCCAGTGAACCCACTTCACACGAGGGCACATGCTGAGGTTGGCCCACGTAGGAGGGTTTCCTGCTCTGGAACCCACAAGGGGCCAGTGCTGCCAGGTCTCCCTGCATGGGGGAAGTGAGGGAAGAAGACTTTTGCCTCAGAGGTCGGTTCTGGTGGGAACCACTGAATTAGCTGATTTGAACATCTCCGGAAGTGATCCATGGAAATCAATTTTTGCATCTGTACAAATAAAGTCCATGTTTTGGAAGTGTTCATCCTTATACACCCTTCCCTTAGTAATTCGAAACCAAGATAGCACATATGAAAAGAGAAGATAAAATCAAGCTGCTCAAGGAATTTAAGTGTTAAAACTGATGCTTTCCCCAGTTCTTAAGCAAACACTATACTTAAGGTTTTCATCAAGACTTTGTACCTCTTATGTAGAAAAATCTTTCAAAGATCTTCAAATACCACTGCGAACACTTGGAAGACATAACAATGATTCCTTTTCTCCATTCTTAACTCTTCCCACACTGGCAGAGCTTTGGGCTATAGGGAAGCAATATCTGATTGAGGTATGTGGAGCCCCTCGTGTGCTCCCCTTTGCTCCCACGCCCACACAGTTCCTAGTTCCCTCCCCACCGTCAGCACCGGCCTACACTCACCTCGTCCGTGTCTAGAGTAAACGGAAGAGTTCCAGCAGGACCTAAGCGGACGATCCCCGCCATGGGGGTGTGTGGCTGAAGGGCCAATCTGTCAGCTCAGAGCGTAAAACGTTCTACATTGCATATCTTCCCAAAGAAAAGAATCCACTACACAGAAAATCCAAAACGAAGAAGCGAAAATGAAGAAGGATGTATTTAATCTAAGTCCAAAAAGCCCTGTGGTATTTGACAATAAGCTTGGGGTGAGGAGTTAAGAACCCCTACTGGGGATCTAGCTCAGTGGCCGAAGCACCTGCCTGGCAAACACGAGGTCATGAGTTCGATCCCCGGTGCGTCAAAAAAAAAAAAAAAAAACACTGAAAACAGGCAAATTTGGGGAATTTACACTCATTGGCTCACTGTTTAAGAGAGTGGATATATTCATCATTTTCTTTTAAAAATTTATTTTTCGTACTGAAATGCAAAAATTACAGTACATATTATTGGTACCATGAAACATTTTGATACATGTACACAAACTGTATATAATCTGGAAGAACACATCTGTCCCCCAAAACATGGAACATTTCTTTGTGGTGAAAACGTTTAAAATCATTTTAGCTTTTTAAAATCTACAATACATTACTGTTATCTATAGTTAAACCACAGTACAATGGAACATGAGGATTTATTTCTGTCTAACCAGAACTTAAATGGAGGTACTACTTGTTGGAGAGAGTTGGTATATTTCATTCTATTTTATTCTATTGTAAAAGACATCTGAGACCACTCCCCGTACCGAATAAATTACATTAAATTAAATCTGGTTTCCTTTGAAAAGATTCAGGGTCTTTGGATATTTATTATAAAAAGACTTCAGAAATAATTTGCATATTCTTTCATTTTATAACCTGAAAAGACTGAAACACAAAGATGTCACATTTACTACTTTCATTTAAAGAAAACAACATACAAGTTTCTCACTTTTAAAATTGAGTCACAGCCTTACAAAACTTTACTAATAAATTGAGACAAACTCAGCCGCATAACAGAAATATCCAATTCAACTCTTAACAAACTTGTGACTCACAAGCATACCACGTTTCATCAAATCTAAGGCAATATTTACAGTATATGGCTATGGGATAAAAAAAAGTACTACCAACTAAATTACAAAATGCCATTGACTGCTGAATGCATTTCAATTTCTGAAATGTTAAAAGTGTATAAAACTATGCATCTTAGAAGTGGTGAAACATGGCACAATACTGAAAAGCATTAAGATCTCAACTCACATGACTCTTAAGAGAAATGGTAAACTTTCTTTTATAATAACTTATAGATAAGAAAGACCCTGAACAACCTCTAATTCATGTAAAGTCCTCTTCCCGACATCTCTGAGATCAGCACATCATGGGTTAATCAAGAGTTGCACAGAGCCAGAAACCATACAAGAGTTTTCATCGCTATTTGAGGCATTTTACTTTATGCACACACAATGTTCATTCTTCATCCATCTTTTATAGTAACTTGACAAATTTTTTTGAACGTAGGTTCCCTGTTTGGGATTTTACAGGCTCTTTCTTGATACACCATAGTTATAATTCACGGGCTATTATTTCCAATTTGCATTTACTTGAGATGGAGTGATAATGTAAAGATACTTGCAAATCAATTTAAGTGCTTTAGATCTTTTATGACCCCTTTTCATATTTTACAGCTCTCACCTACACTTAATTTAACAGCAATTTTTAAGCAATCTTTATCAAGTTTTTACTGTGGATTCAAATGAGTTTTCAAGGAAATGGTAACTTTCTTTCTCACTTATATTTTACTGGCTTACATAATATTTAATCAAACCATATTACTATAGTAACAAGGTAACACATAAAAGCAGGGCTTGGAACAAACAACAGACTACTGGAAAGCAAGCATTGTGCAGTGAGACAGCAGGGCACAAATGGACACCAAATTTAGAGTGATACCTGTGAGTCCATTTTCTTTTTGCAGTACTTTAGTAGGGATTGATCCCAGGGTTTTGAACATGCAAGACAAGTGTTGAGCTACATTCACAACCTTCACTTTTTCTTTTTTCCTAACTTTTTGAGACAGGAGTTTGCTAAGTTATCTGGGCTGGCCTTGAACTTGCAATCCTCCTGCTTCAACCTCCCAAGTAGCTAGGATCACAAGCATATACCCATCACACCCAGTGATGCTTGCTTCTAGGGATTCAGGCTCCAAAGTAGTTCCCACGTACAGGAAACAGGGTTGCCTTGACACTGCAGAAGTGATGGGGCACGCTTTCTAAAGCTAGGTGTTGAAAGACATCGTGCTTTCCAACTTGCTCTCTTGGATATCTGCCTGGGGAAGCAGGTGGCCATGTCCTGAGGTCACTCAAGCAATGCTCTGTAAAAGTACATGTGGCCTCCTGCAAACAATGAGTAGGAACTGACAAGCCCTACACATGAGACATCTGGAATATATCACCAAGTCCCCATCAAGCCTTCAGACCACAGCAACCCAGGCAGACAGGTCCACTGTCAACTCACAAAAGACCCTAGCCAGAGCTGCCGATGATGTGCTCTCAGATTCTTAGTCTGCAGAAACTGTACGGGGTATGCATTTTAAGACACTCCTGCAGGGGATGCTTCATCACATAGGACTACGTATTAGTAGAGCAGCCTACTAGCCACATGTGCCAGGCTCTTCCCCAGCTCCTCTCTAGCTTCCTTTACTATAGGAGGTTACCGAATAGCCTTAAAGATGCGGTAACTTCTCCTTTCCTAATTCCCCAGGCAGGAACCAAAGTCCAAGAATGAATGAACCCAGGGTGAGCGATGAACAAACCTGTACACAAATGCAAGAGAAGTGGCTGTGGGGAAACCAGCCCTTGCCTTCCACTTGCAGCCCTCGCAACAGCCAGCTGCAGCCTGCCATCCGTCTGCACACCCATGGGCGGCTTCTACTCTACTTCCAAGAAAACCACGCTGGACAAACTCAGGACACACCAGGTCTTCTATTAACTTTTGCTCCAAAAGATGCAATAAGGCTTATTTTCAGAGGATATCACATTTTTTCATGTACAACAATCCATATTTAATTATGTACAAAATCCTACATTTATTCATGTACAAAAATGTACATTTATTCAAAAACAGTCGTCATCTTCTTCTGGAACATCGTCATAACTCTCTAAACCCTGAATTCCAGTCCGAATTTCCTGCGACCCTATTTCCTGTGTCTCCACTGGCCCTAATCTCTCATATCCAGCAACAGGGCTTTCCTTAAATGAGCACTTCTTGTCCACGTAGCCTGCTGAAAGCACCTTGGCAACATAGCTGGCAGCGATTTCATTCTGCAGATTCTCCACCCAGTCACAACCTCGGGCAGGCTGGGCTTCACAGAGTTTTCTTGAAGTCAAGTGTTGACTGAAGACTTATGAGACAAGAGTGGCAACAAAATTGTTAAGAATGATGGCCCAGGCTGGTATTGTGGCGCATGCCTGTAATCCCAGCACTTGGGAGGCTGAGGCAGGAGGATTGTTTCAAGATCAGCCTGGGCTACAAAGTGAGCCCAAGACCAGCCTGAACTACATATTGAGACCCTGTCTCGAAAGAAAGAAAGAAAGAAAGAAAGAAAGAAAGAAAGAAAGAAAGAAAGAGAGAGAGAGAGAGAGAGAGAGAGAGAGAGAGAGAGAGAGAGAGAGAGAAAGAAAGAAAGAAAGAAAGAAAGAAAGAAAGAAAGAAAGAAAGAAAGAGAGAGAGACAGACAGACACAGGAAAGCACTGAAAAATTCCAGGCACTAAAATTCAGAAAACGTTCATTTCACAAGAGTACATTAAGTGATTAAGTGTATCTGTTATACCCATGACATAATAAATTATGAAGATTCACATTAGACACAACCACGTCCATTATCAAGGCATGTGCTATTCGCTATTCACGTTGTGTCTGTACTTGGACTAGTCATTCAGCAAAAAGCCTTGAGTTCATCGGTTTACATAGATGTTCACCTCTGTCCTACTTGGGTATTTACAAATACTTAAATTATAATTTATATTATCACTTATTTTAAGTACTAATGTTGATATTATTATTCATTTACATTTAATTATATATTAATATTATTTTATAATTAATATAGTCATCGTGTTGTAATGGGTGTACAAAATGCTTCCTTCTGGCTGGCAACCTTAATTGAGGTTTAATTTTGGGGTAGGGTTTATATTACGAACATCCTGAAAAATCACGCTAGGGCTTTTTTTGCAGTTAGGTCTGATTTTGGGGAAACATTGTAGTTGAGAAGCTCACTCTTTCCTTGTACCGCATCTCAAGTGGAAAGATCTGCACTGGGTTGTGATCAACCCCTGGAGCACTTGGGTTGGTTAAGAATGGGTCTCTGAAGCCCACTGAGAAATCTGCTTCAGAATAAGACAAAGCAGAGGCAGAAGAAGACAGGGAAAGAAGCCCAGGAAATACCTACGTTTCTGAACATTGAAGCCATCTTGTATCCAAAGAAAAACAATTAACAAAATATATCAACATTATATTAAAAGCCCCTGGTGAAGGTTTAATGAAAAACTGGTTTGTGAAATGCACAAGAATGCTAAAGAATTTTATGAGCTTGTGTTGAGTATGTAAGGTCTGTAAGAACTCAACAAACAAGTGTTAGGCTTATGATTGGCAATAATGGAAAAAGACACCATGGTTGTGATGTATCTAATGCACACTGTTTCTTACAATTACCCTGGAAGGCAATATTACCATTCCAATATCATAGATAAGAAAATAGAAGTCACAGAGATTAATAATGTAGACAGGGTCTGGAGATATGCCTCAGCTGCACAGTATGTGCTTGGCATGTGTAAGGCCCTGGGGCCAAGCCCGCAAAAAAACATCCAAAGTCTCACAGCCAGAGTACCACTCTCCCCTATTCCCACAGAGGGGCAGCAGGTATGTGATGCTTCTCTGCTATCTTCTCTCCTATGGCACTCAGAGCAGGGTACATGAGCTGCCTGCTGAGAGAGACAGTGTAAGGTCCTTTGAACCATCCAACTGCTCCTCTGGTGGGAGAAGGCTGCAGGGAGAATGCATGGCAAAATCAAGACTGAACTCCAGCTCAAAGTCCAGAACCTCATATTTGAAAAACAGATGCTTCACCCTTTAGTTCTTCTGCCATCAGGACTAAAAGTGTGACTACAGCAGCACAAAGGGTGGAACCAAGAACTGAATGAAAAACTCAACCCCACCTTTGGCAAGCAGTGTGGTCAAAGATAAGTCACAAAGGTCCAACATCATAAAGATTCAATGAGACTTGCCACCAAGTAGCTGCAAACAGCAAGTACTCATTACACAAATGGCACTGACCACCAACATCACTTGTGCCCTTAAATGTAAGTTATATATTAAGACCAAACTGGGTTTGAGTCCAAACGCAGGCACTTACTAGCTGGGTGACCCTTTTCCCTAAGTCAGTGCTTTCATTAGCAGACTTGACAATTGTTCTGACTCATTGGGTTGTTATCAGAAGTTGCTCCAATTTAACCCTAATATTGTTAGAAAAAAAGGTGCTGAGTGCTTATTTGCATGAGGCCCTATGTTAAGCTTTTACATTAATATGCAATACGATCTTCTGGGCATGGTGGCGCATGTCTGTAATCCCAGCACTCGGGAGGCTGACGCAGGAGGATCACCACAGAGCTTGAAGCCAGCCTGGGCTACATAGTGAGTTCAAGGCCAGATTGATCTACATAGTGGTTCAAAAACAAACACACAAACAAACAAACAAAATTCATTTCGATTATGGTGAGAAGCCTTCATAGTCCTTATTGTCTTATGTAAAGGACTGGAAGTGTAGCTCAGTGGTAGAGTACATGTTTACCCTATGTAAGGCCCCAAGTTCAATTCAGCAGTAAAGACAAACAACAGAACAAAACAAAATCTAAGGTGGGTACTAGTGTCTGGCACTTGAGACATAATAAACACGGCTGTCAGCAATAGCATATCTAAGAACATTTAAGCTCTTGTGCAACTGGAGCCTGGGCTCCTGGGGAACCAGATGCAGGGCTGCTAGCCAAATGGACCACCCAAGCTACTGCATTTACACTTTTCCATTGCTTTCTCCTCTCAGAGCTGTACCCTGTCTGGGTCAATAAAAGCCAGTGGGAACAGGGGCAGGTCTGGCAAGTGGCCTCCTGCAGTTTGGACCAGCTACGCTGCCTTGGACAGGCCTTCAAAACTAGTTAACAACAACAAAAAAAGGCAGAACAAATCTATTTTAAAGACCCTTTCCTTTTTTTTTTACAATCACAATGTGCTTCACAAGTGCCCTGATTTTGATATTTCTACTGCCATCTTCTCTGCCTCTGTATTTGGCCTCTTTCCACATCTAATTCTGATTTTTCTTGTTCACAGAATAGATCTAGCCAAGATAAAGAGACAATTAGAAGGCGTAAGAATGGATGAGGTTAGCTTTTAAAGAAAACGGTCCCTTATAAATAACTCCTTGCAGAAATCTTGAAATGACTAGACAAAGAATAGTCATCCAATTTACAATATTAACAATATGAAGGCTAAAAATATAAAAATAAAAATAGTAGGCCATGCAATGGTTATTCCTGAGTCCTCCGAGAAATTAAAAATAGGCACAGACTCAGCTCATGTTCAATAGCAATCTAAAGATTTATTTGCTTAACATTTGGATGTTCTAACAGTATTCTAACCTGCAGCCAAGGTCTTTAGCAGAGGGACTACTTGTCAAAAGTGCTCTTAAATGGCATTGCTAATGTTTTATCATCATTAAATGCCTGTGACAGAATAAGTCTCCTGACCCTTCACTGCCAACCAAATTATTTATGGCAGAAATATGGTTCCAAAGGCTTTAGACCAAAGGAGGTGACAACTTAAAAATAGAGATGAGCCAGCAGGCTCCATTATCTAGAGTGCTGGTTCCTTTCAGAACATAAAGAAACAGATACTAAGTCAGGGCCAGCTGCACTACTGAAATATGGTAGAGATCGGCTCCTTCTGTCCTTCTTAAACCTAGATACTGAACAAGGGTACCAACACAAGCCCATAAGCATTGATGGGTATCCACACAAGTATACACATGTGCCTGACCATTCATTATAGGGTGAAACACATCTTGATAACAAGGGAGCAAAAGAAAAGGTAAGAATCTAAGACATCTTTCTTGTTCCTTCTCATTATCAGACGCTGTGGCCTAAATCAGGTACAGGCTTACTCCAGTAGAAAATAACTCCAATATTTTTAATCGATGAAATATCCTTGCAGTTAATCCATAAGATGCAGCTAAATATGTGAGTAGAAAATATGTATAAACATTCACGGCCAGCGAACGTTTCCTAAGCCCGTAGGATTAGTTAGGAAAAAGCAGAGAGGCAGTCATCTGTATGCACGGTTGTTGAGTCTCAGCGTTTTGGGTAACCTGACTTCACAAACCCTCACTGGCTCCAGCACGACAGTGGGGTTCAGCCTGAATGACCCCATTCTAAGGTACAATCCCTGGAACACTCTACAAGCCCACAAACAGGGCATGTGGCAGGCAAGCGTGTCTCTCACACACTGGATGGACACAGTGACTTTAACAAGGCAGAGAAAAATGTCACAGCATTTCAAACTTTAAAAAAGACACAAAGCAAGTCTGATTAATGCAGATATACGTGTTATGCATTTCTCTCTATCACCTACATACCCACCCAGGAAAGAAGATGCCGAGGCTGTCACCACGAGAACAGTAACAATGACTCAACAGTGGCCATTTTCATTATTTGTATTTTCTTTTCCCAGATAAGATAAGTGATTTCTGCATTAGTTATAGTCACTGTAAATGGCAACAAAGGAAAAGGTAAATATTTTACACTAACAGTGGCTAACGTGGCAAAACTAACTCAGAGAACTGTCTTCTCAAGGCCATGTCTTTTCATTCGGTTTGGAATGTGGATCGTATGTTTGTGATGAAGAGTTTAGGAATTTAGCAAGGAGCAACCCAAAATAAGCAATGCACACTTTTAATCATAAGTTCTCAAAAGCAAGAGAGACTGGCAGGACCTCCGAAACCTCTAGTATGACCTAATCCAACAGGGTTACAAATGTTGTGCTATCTCTAGATATATTAATTAACATTTTATAAATATATCTATGTGACTTTACATCGACCTTCATTTACAGAGAATATCCAAAGTCTAAACTTGACAGCATTCCTGCTGCCTGCCACTTTCTTGCCTTCCCTGGCCATGGGAAAAGTATAGATAGGACTGCCCCATGCTGCCCCATTCCCTGACAGCATCAGACAGCAAGGCTGGTGGGTAAAGACTGGAAAACATATCTACAGGAGAAAAACTACCACAATTTAAAAATTTGAAGACAGCCTTACTACTAAAAGCACTGATGGAATTGCACCCCAAGTCATTTCATCAAAGCCAACTGAGCAATTAAGGGACGAAGGGGAGGAGAAGCAGCAGGCAGTCTTCATGTACTGCTGTGGCACATCCCACTGGCATGTAATTTACACTGAGCATGTCTCTAGCAAATCTCTTGAGCAGTTAAATATTTCCTTCAAAGGGGTGTCAGGATATAAATCCCACTGTCAGCATCCATGCCAATACTAGCACAGAAATGTTTAAAGGAACCAGCCCAAGGGCACCTGTTTACCAGAGAACGGACAAATCAGAGAGACGGTTAGCATGAAAGATGGGTAAAGGATCAAACAACCACCTGAAGACCAGCTCTTCTCTGGTTCTTCTTACAAGGCTAGGAAAGAGCAGGCATCACACCTGCTGATAGTGAGGCAAGATATTTTCCCCCGGCTCCCCAGTTTACGTCTCATGCTTTACAGCAGTGAAAATAACGTAATTACTGGCTTGACGCACATATGTATTTTTACTGTTGGTTGGGCACAGGAGCTTAGAGAGCCCTTGTTATATCTGCACTCTGGCTGATTCCTTGTTATGGTCTGTCAGGGAAATCCTGAAACATAATCAAATCAGGGCACATAATAACGCCCTCCCCATGCAACTGTGCATGGGAACTCACTCACAAGAGCGGGGGGCTTTGACTTGAGGATACCGTGCTCGGCTCCAGTCAGCCAATTTGCCAACATATTTAATTTCTACAGCAGCGTACTGGATAACAAGGGCCATACCACTCAAGTCTGACGTTCATTCATTCATTACACATCTGTTTAGTGCCTGATCTGGGCAAAGTCCTGTGTGAGGTGCTCTATTTTAGACACAGTGAGTATTAAACATGTGTACAGAGTGCCATGAAAAATCTCTGGTAATGCTCCATAAATTTTTACCTAGGCAGGCCTTTAAGTAGGAGTTCTGTGTGATTTCCTGGGTCACTTTATCCTCTGTATTTCCAAGGTTTTTATGAACTACAGCAATGAGTTTCTAATAATGTCCATGTGTACTTTTACTATCCATATCTGGCAGTTGATACCATGTGTGAAATTTAGCCGAGTGAGAAATGTTTTATTAAGCCCACAAAATGCTAAATCATTTAAAAAAAAAAAACTAGTCAAGCAACCCAAGTGACCATCAATGGATAACTAGATAAAAAAAATCATATATTTTTATATATAAAATATATATATAACGAATACATATATGTAACGAATACATATATAAAATGAATACATTTTTAGCTTTTAAAAAGAAAGAAATTCTGACACATGCTGTAACATGAATAAACCTTGAGGACATTCCGCTGTATGAAGTAAGGCAGTCATAAAGAAAACTACTGTATGACATGGTACATATGATCAGAGACAGAACGTGTAACAGTATCTTGCAGAGGCTACAGGGCAGGGAAGCAATGAGCTGCTCTCCAACAGGTGCGGAATCACAATTTTGCAAGCACAGAGGAACTCAGGAAGTTGGTTGCACAACAGCATGAAAATGCCCAACAATGTATTTAGTGATGTAATACTTTAATTATTATGATTGACAGGAAATTTTAGCTTAATTTTAAAATTAGTTGTAATATATAAAATTTGGCAGAAGTCAGAGGTAAAAAGCCAGATTTCTAGCTTGTCTTTAAAAATTTTAGATCTGGCAATTAGGGTGTGCATTGCTGCCTGGCAGGGGATGGCTAGAACAGCAACAATGTCACTTTGTAAGCCTCCAGCATCCCAAGTGCCTGCCATGCCACCCCCAGTTCTCAATGTGCACAGAATGCTTCAGGTGCTTGGATCCGGCGTTCCCAGCAGGGTGTGTGGAGAACACTTGTGTAGATGAATTATGCCCCAGTTCTAACAGGGGCCTTATCAGTACCTGCAGGAGCTAGGGTGTGTCCAGAGAGGGACACCTGATCAGAACCAGTACATCAGGACACCCTGGTTTATGACTACATGAAGCTTAAAGCTCCAAGGGTGGAAATAAGTGAACACGGCACTGAGATTCACTGAAGGTGAAAAGCCCGGAGCTTTCATAGGTGGATGGCATTTACTCTCACTGCAGGACCTGAGCACAGCCCCTCTACTCTTTTGATATTGAGAGACCCAGTCCCTGAGCTGTGGCTCTGGACCTTGCTCTGTTTAGAGCCCTTGTATCAAAGACAATTCTTGATGAGAGCCTCACTGGTTGCTGGCAACACAAAGAAGGTAACAAATGGCCCAGAGGTGATGATACCTTGGAACCCCATGCTCTACACCAAGGAAAGTATGTGCTGTGCCTTAACAGGAATATTTAGTTTCTTTTATTGCACTAATTCTATAATAATCCAAGTCAGTTAAAAAGGTTATTCCTGGTCACTTTTCATAGTATTTTGTACCTAGTCACTGGGAGTAATGGTAAGTGATTTAAGTCTTAGTCCCGATAGATTCAACAGAGGGCTAACACCTGTCCCTCTGTCTCCAGGAAGCACTTAGGAGCTGTCTAATGCTTGGGGTGGTCACATTATGACAGGTGCTGTAGGGCAGGATGTCACATGATCCATGACACTTGAGATGGGATCACACCATGGAACTGCTCCCCACAAACAGCCAGGAAGCCCCTCAACTTAAGGTAGAAAAAAACACATGGATTTAAATTAACTACTCAACTTTAGGACTTTTAACGTATAAATCAGAAACCAAAACTTGTGGGTCAAAGTCAGAACGCTGTCCTTGGAGTGCCAAGCCCCGGCTACAAAGATGAATACCTTAGGCTCACTTGCAAGTCTATGATCTTTCAGAATCTTAGTCTGCGCTGTGGAAAGGAGGCCAGTGACTTCTGCTCGTCATTTTCAAAGTTTTCCAGAGTTTAAAATTATTTTAAACTATAAAGCAAAGTATACACTTCAGAATAGGCTGTGTAGGACTAAGGATGTAGCTCCATTCTGTGCAGGTAGAGTTTGCCTGGAATTCACAAGACCTTGAGTTCAATCGCTAGTACCTCAAACAAAAAGAAAAGAAAACAAACAAACAAACAAAAAACCTTTGGATACCAAATGTTTAACAACAGATGAATAGATAAATAAAAGTGCTATATTCATAAACAGAGTACTAGTCACCCACACTCATGCACGTCCATGCTAAACATGGCTGAACCTTGAAGACATGCTAAGTGAAATAATCCAGACAAAAAGGACAAATATTGTAACTCCTCTTATACACAGTACAGAGATGGCCAAATTTAATAACGACAAGAAGGGGAATTGTGATCATGGGGCTGGAAGGAGAAGGAAATGTGGAACTATTGTTCAATGAGTACATAGCTTCTATTGAGGATGATGAGAAAGTTCTAAAGTTGGATGCTGGTGATGGTGGTACAAAAGCATGAATGTACCGAAGAACTACAGATGTAAGGACAAGGTGGTAGATAATATGCTATGTACATTTTACCACAATGAAAAAGATTCAAAATGTCTCATTTATAAAAATGAATATACATGTATTTTGGAGATTCACAATGCAGATCAGTATTAAAATATATGAATTCTTCCTGAACACAGAAATAACTACACTCATTATTTTGGTTTATGTCCTTCCAGGATTTTTTAATGCATCCTTTAAGATTAAAAATGTTTTAAAATTCTTATACTATTTTTAGTGAAACAGTTGGGACAAGGCAAGGGAGAGGTGGCCACGTCAGGAGCAAGGAGAAAGGCAGGGCTCTCCCTTAGCAGCTGGATGAGTTCCTGTCATTTCCATAATGCTTCTCAAAGAATGCATGCTTAAGGCAGGGGTGTGGCTCAATGGGAGAGCACTTGCCTAGCCAGCAGGGCTCCCTGGCTCCCATCCCCAGCACCACAGGGAAAAAAATAAATACATTTCATCAGCTCATATTAAAAATGTAACACTGAAAGAAAAAGTTATACATGGTTAGAAACTGAGTCATACTAAAATATTGAGAATATAAAACATGAGGAACACTCTGTCTTTAGGACTTATAAACCTGATTAAAAACACTGTAACTTCTAAAAATGCAATTATAAGACATCTGTGATCTATCTCAAAATAATTCACTGATAGGGCAAGTAAATCAAAATGGAGACCCAGAGGAAATAAGAATGACCAAGAGTTAATTATCATTAAAGCTGGATGATGGGTGTCTGGATTCAGGTCAAGTTAAAAATAGAGAACAGAATGAGCAGTGAACACAGATTCAATTCCCTTTCTGACCACCCCTCCATTTCAGGCTGCCTGCTCATTTGGGGTCTCTTAACAAAAAACATGGTTTAAAGAAATGCTATTGAATGTGTGTATAATTACAAAAAAAGTAAAACAAACAAAACTCAAAGTACTGAATAACAAATTCAATTTTGCTAGCTTTATCTATAGAAAAGTAGGTTTATATTCAAATGCATTTATTTTGCTACCTCAACAAAACAAAACACCCAGAAAGGTCACCCCTTTTTCTAGAAACCTATAAACTAGTTTTTTCTTTACTGTTTTTCATTAAAATTTTAAACATGAAACATGTTATGGCAAATGAAAAGTCCAAATGTAACTGCTCACATGAGGGCTTAACTAGAAATTTCATTTAAAAAATTGTAATAGTTGAAACCAAGAGACATATCCCTTCCTTAACTGCTTACAAATCATTTCATACAACTTGTATCAAAGCAGTACAAATTTACAATACAACTTTTCTCAAATTTTGTATTTAGAAAATATGGAAAAAATGGATATCCTATAAATGGTTTTTAAAATTATGACTGTACATAAGAATGGCCTATCAACCAAGGAAAATGGTATGGTGTTATTTATAATGACATCCAGTGACCTTTGGTAGAAAATCATAAGATCTAACAGACATTTCAGAAGACCAATGAACCTTTGTATTTCGTAATTTTATTAAATGTACTCTTCTAAAGCCAGTAATCAAGACCAGCATATATCATGGATTTAGTCAGAAAAAAACATAACCAACCAATTCTCTAAGGGATCCTTTGGGTTTTTTATTAATAGAGATGACAGATCAAAGAACATAGCAGAGGGTAACTAGATTTCAAAAAGGCATTTGGTAGGGTTTTCCTACAATGTTCTTGGTGAGTGAGTTGATAACGGTGATTAGAAAACTATATCCTAAGGGCTCTGATTGATAGACAAATTTTGAGGGATTTCACCAATCTCCATATTTAATTTTCCCACTCCGTGAGCAAATGAATACAAAACACAAATAGTATACCAATCAAAAGTTGCTTTAAGACACTGCTGATAATTTCATTCATTTTATAAATGAGGGTTTAAAATCATTTTGTCTGCTTAGAATACATACTCAGCTTTGCAAGAAAAGATTGAAAAATAAAAGAACTATTCTTCAGGGGAAGATAGAGAAAAAATACAAGCACATATGCACAAATTGGGAGGGGAAATATTTACTAGAATGAGACATCAAGAAGCTATCCTTTAATCAAGGAGCAATGTAAAAACCAAAGGTTACTAATCCTATTCAATTTTGACTAACATGAATGAGGTAGAACAGAACAGTTTTTAATACACTGCATTTAATATGTGCCAGGCAGCATCCTCTACCCTTTAAGAAAAGTAATACTGCATCAATACCATCCTAAAAGAGGACAACATTCTTATCCTATTTTATGAGAAAGAAAATTACGACTCACAGTGTAAAAGGATGGTCCACAGTCAAAGAAGTAGAAGGTAAGCTATGTACTGCTGAGCTAACCCCAAGTCCTCTGGGTAATATTTTTAAATTGTCAGTTCTTCCGAAATTGATCTGTATCTGGATAGTCAATGTAATCCCAAACAAAATTCCATTTTACAGAATGGAAAAAGTAATAACCAAAACAAATTTGAAAATGGAGAATAAAATTGAAGGAATAACATTATCTAATTTCTTTTTTTTTTTTTTTTTTTTTTTTTTTTTGCGGCACCGGGGATTGAACTCACAACCTTGCACTTGCCGGGCAGGCGCTTAGACTGCTGAGCTAGATCCCCAGCCCTGTTTTTGAGACAGGGTCTCACTATGCCATTCAGGCTGGCCTTCAGCTCACTTTGTAGCCCAGGCTGGTCTCGAACTCACAACGATCCGCCTGTCTCAGCCTCCCGAGTGCTGGGATTACAGGCGTGAGCCACCATGTCCGGCTTACATTATCTAATTTCAAGACACATTATGAATCCCTAAATCATGTCAATGTTGTACTGTCCTAAAGATAGTGTAACAGTCAGTGGACCACAACAGAGAATCCAGAAATGCACCCTTACCTCAACAGACAGGACTTACTGAAAAGCAGAAGCATCTCAGGGGAGAAAGAACATGTCTTTTTAAATGGCGAAAAAAAAAAAAAAACTAGACTTCTACATACCAAAAAAAGAAAAAATCAGTTCAAAACAGACTATCAACAGAAAAGTAAAACCAAAAACTATTAAAATTTATAGAAAGAAACAGGGGAAAACCTTGTGCCCTTGGATTAGATGAAAGATATCTTAGCTATGTTACCAAAACATGTTCCATAAAAGAATGGTTTGGTCATTTGGATTGAAACAAAACTAAAACTCTTCTCCAAAAGTCAGCGTAAAGAGATGAAAACACAGATTGGGAAAAAACATCTGCAAATCACACATCTGATAAAGGGCTTTATTTATTCAAAATTATAAAACTTCGAACACTCAAGGATAAGTCAATAAAACACCAAATACAAAAGGAAGAAAGTAATTCAACAGACATATGAAAAGCAAATGAATTCCTGAAAAAACTCAGACATTATAAAAATGAAAATTAAAACAATAATGAAATGCCGCCACGTTAGAAAGATCACAATGAAAAAGACTGAACCAACTATGTAGGAAAATTGGAACTCTTTCACATTGCTGCATGAAAATGTCAAATAATATAACCACTCTATAAAAGCTAGCGCATCCTAAAAAGTTGAGATAAGGACATGATCCAGTAACGCCACCTCTAAATATTCACCCAAGAGAAATAAATGCCTACATTCACACGAAGACTTAGATGGAAGTGATCACAGCAGCTTTATCTGTGATCACCCCTAACTGGAAACACTCTAAATGTCTAAATGTAAACAGACAAGTTATGGGACATTCATATGAGGTACTACTCAACAATAAAATAAATGAAGTGTTGCTATGTGCTACAACATAAGTGGATCTCAAAAATTATGCCAGTGCATCAAAAATTCCACATTATGTTGTGAATGGAGTCACCCCCCCCAAAAAAAAAAACAGTACACACTTCATGATTCCTCCATGGAAAATTCTAAGAACAACAATCTTAAAAATTTGCTATCATGAGTTGCAAATCTACTGTGGCTGTGTGGGAACGGGGCAGGATTGTGGGCAACAGTGGTTACAAAGTCCACTCAGCAGTTGGGGGGTGGGAGTCCTCGATGTCGCCCCCGCAACCTGTCTCCACCCTCCCTCATCCCGCCTTTTCTTCCACCCTTCCTTTCTCCCTCTTCCTCTTTGAGACCTGGTCCTCTCAGGCACCAGTCACCCTCTCTGCCTCAAGCTCTGGAGGAGCTGGGAGTAAGGACAGTTGCACATCACGGTTTCCCAGTTTTGCGTTCACCTCCGTAGCTGTGGTGATGGTTTCATGGGTGTATAGATGTCCAAACTT
>RJWT010016258.1:0-19973 GCA_004365215.1 Cuniculus paca | reverse complement strand
TCATGCAGTCATGCAGGTGGTTGAGTCTAGCATTTGTGATTGGTTCGTTGTCTAGCACTGGGATTGGTGGTGTGAGTGCTGCACCTGCCCAGGGGCAGAGCCAGCATGCAATATAAGGGAGGGAAGGAGGCATGCTTTTCCCTTTTGCCCTTTTTGCTCTTGTCACCTTTGGGACCTGCCACCACCATGAACTGTTGCCCTTCAGCCACGCCACCCTGCCTTGGAGCCAGCTGATTATGGACTGAAACCTCCATGAACTGTGAGCTAAATAAACCTTTCCTTCCTTCATTTTGGGTGTCAGGTATTTTGTCCCAGCAATGAAAGAAAAATAATCAAGACAACATCATTTCCTCAAACAGATACAAAGAAGACCATGCAGATTAATCCAAGGGCCCTTCAGGCTCTGGAGACAGAGCCCTTTGTGGAGGTACAGTGAACCCTGGAACTGTGGCACTGGCCCCACATCCCTTCCCCCTCTAGGATACCTCTTTGTCTTCAAAAACAAATCTCATCTCAGTAATTCCAGGACTCCTGCTGGCCTGGGCAGTCTGGTGCTGAAGCCTAAACTGCAGTTCATTCAGGGAAAACTGAGGCGTAGTATTAGATTTCGAGTCATTCTAAAACAATCTGTGTATCCCACAGCAGCCCCAGCCCAGGGACAAGCGTGGTCAGTCCTCAGAATTTTATCCCCGCTCTCTCACAAATAAGAGGACCACGTAGTCCTTCTGGCCTCCATCTCCCCACAGTTTACTCAGTCAGAAGCAAGAGCCTGCTGACTACTGGTCCACATGCTCCCCAATTTGCCTCATTGGCCACTAGGGATTCCTTCCTATAGGCTCAGTTTTCTCTGTCTTTATACAGCGAGACACTATCAGCCGCAGAAATCATCACATGTTCCCAGGAAGTGCTCATCCATCACGAGGAGAGTAAGGTTGCTTTTCTTATCTCGCTGCTGAGGCACAGAAACACTACCTGTCCTTGCTCTTTTTGTGCTCATTCCTGCAGATGGGCTCAGGACAAACAGGATCATGGCATCTACAGTCGGTAACCTACGCCCTCTACTGCTTCATGAAATAGGTCAAATGGGAGTTTGTCACAATCAGTTAGGTGACTCACTTTTAACTTTCAACAGAAAGGCTTAAAGGCTTGCTAGGAACCCGACAATCATGCCTGATAACAGCATGCTTAGCCAGAGTTTAAGTAGAGGCCTCACCTCTTATATCTATACCCAAACCCTAACAGTTATAAAAAATGACAATGCCATGTTAGCCTCTGTGCTCTTGCTGACCTCTCTCCTTAAAATCACAGAGCACTCAGCCCCTTTTCAGCTAAAATTTACAGTTGGGTTCAATCATTCCTTCTTGTATTCAGTTTGCCCCAGTCTGGTCACTGCCACGAAAGGGAGCCTCTCTATTTGCACGAGACATTTTGCCCCCCTCATTGCAAACCTAGAAACTTCTGAAAGAACCATTCTTCTGCAGTAAACAGACAAGTCGGGCCATGTGTGCTATTTTGGTCCCACAATGCAGCACTGGTTACCTTCCAAGTTACTCCGATTCCGCTTGCTAAAAGAAAGATGTAAAGACCAACTTCACGCGTCAGCTGGATGCTTATCATCTCAGAGGAGCAATAGAAGCGGATACCAGGGGCCCTGTCGCCTCTTCCAGCAGCAGAGCAGGACCGCGTTAACATATGAATTCATGCTGCTGCTTTCGCTGATCTTACTCAAATCCAGATGGTCTTGATCAATGAGAACTTGCTGTCAGGAGGAGGAAGTCTGGTACAGAATTGTGCGGTTGGGTGACTACAGATGATAATCAGGTACTATTTCAAAAAGCTACAAGAAAGGGTTTTGAATGTTTTCACCATAAAGAAATGGGGGGTGCAATGCGGCATGTTTGCAGACGTAGATACATGTAACCTGACTTAGAAATTGCACAATGTATACATGCATTCAAACATCACCTGGTACACCCTAAATATGTTAAAAAAATTTCCTTTTTAGTGCTAGAGATGAAACCCAGAGCCTTCACACTGAACTATATCCCCAACCCCCAGCCCTTGTTAATTGTTTTAATTTTGAGACAGGGTCTCACTAAGTCACTAAATTGTCTAGATTGGGCTCAAATTTGTGATGCTTCTGCCTCAGCCACCTAGAGTGCTGGGATTTCAGGCGTGTGCCATGACACACAGCGTAATTTTTTGTTTTTATTCGTTGGTTTAAATTTAAGTATATATGTGTGTGTGTAAATATCCTGTTAATCGAGTTTCATCAAGTCCTGGATATCGTTACACACTGCACCACTAAACCGAAGGGATGTTGCAATGCTGCCTACGACTTTAGAAGCTCGATCTAAACCTGCAAACTCTGACTTCTCATTCCCAGTGAGCCACATGTGATGCCACATCCCTTACGGGTCCACCCGCTGTGTTTTGCTGAATCTGAAACAGCACTGATAAGACCCATGAGGTTGGCATCGTTAAGGAACATAAAACTTGCAGTTAAACAGTTGCAGTTGCCACTTATGATTTTTATTCAAATATTTTACAATGGATTTTTCTGTGCTTGGGGTTAGCCCACTATAGCTCCTAGGTCAAATCCAACCTGTCCTTATAAATATTTTCCTTTATATTTACACACAAGATTGATGCAAATGAAATAAACTGTTTCTTTAAAACAAACATATGAGAGAATACATTCGTGATCATTTCTTTAACAAAAAAGATTTGCTTCGCTAAGTTCAAAAATTTGCCCAGCTGATTTGTTTTTGTATCCTTTTCATTTCACTGCCAAATCATAGCATAACCTTTGTGGAGTTAACATCAACAGGATCGGCAATACTGGCTGGTCCCCTTGGGTTCACCTCTGGGGCTACAGGCATCTGACAGTTCCATAGGGGAGGGAAAATAATTTTTCCTCCACCTTCCACAGTTTTTAGGACAGAAAGACTGAGATGGCAATCAACCCTTTTCCTACAAGACAGATGAACAAGAGAAGAGCAGAAGCTTATTACCATGGATGCCTCATGAGTAATAAGCTTCTCCTACACACACAGGAGACAACCAGAGAAAATGAGGTAACAGTTCATCAAGGAGGTGACTCAGAATTCAGGTTTCAATACCATCGTTACTCAAAGGAAAAAGGGGGTAGAGAGGCAAGTCACAGGGGAGGTGACCAAGAAAAGCACAGCTCATGTGGGGAGGGCTCACCTAAGTACGGACTTGGGTGTCAACTGGTTAAAGATCCTGTTGACTCAGTCATCCTTCTCTTCCTGGCTCAAGGAGGACGACACACTTACACGTGGAGATTCCTAAGCTAAAAAAAAGAAATCAGTGGGGGAACCCCACTACTCTAGGAGGCTGAGTTAGGAGGAGCAAGCTTGAGCCCAGTCTGGGCACCATAGTGATTTAGTGAGACCCTATTTCAAAATTTAAAAAAAACGATGGGGATACAGCTTAGTGCAGAGGTCCTGGGTTCAGTCCCACAGCTGAGCATCCAATCCGGGCTGCAGACGTGCCCACTCCATGTGAATCCACCTTTGAACATTGTTGACCTCTGCCAACCTTCCGTACAATGGACTCTTTCCCCTGGCTACAAGAGACCAAGACTCTGCCTGGTCCCATTCTTAGAAGACAGCTTAACATTTGCCAGCACCAATCACAATTCCTCAATTAGCGATCTCCTTGTAGATGAGAACTGTCGATCCAGTCACCACCTTGTACCACTCAAGGGCACATTTTCAAGATGGTTTCAACCTGTGTTTCCCCATCTGCAGTCCTACTTAGCCCCCAATAAATGTGATTTTCTTTATCCTCAACTAGGTTGATTTTATCCTTGCAAGCATTTGCAGGGGGTACATTACAAGGAATCGAACTCCGGACCTTGTATTTGCCAGGCAGGCTGTGGGCCACTGAGCTATATCCAGAGCCTGATTTTATTCCCCCCCACCCTTAGCACCAAGCATCGAACTCATGACCTCATGCTTGTCAGGCAGATGCTTATATCACTGAACTAAATCCCTGGTCCTTGTCTTTTTGAGACAGGGTCTCATTATGCAGTTCAGGCTGGCCTTGAGCTCACTTTGTAGCCCAGGCTGGTCTCGACCTTGCAATGATCCTCCTGTCTCAGCCTCCCGAGTGCTGGGATTACAGGCACGCACCACTAGGCCCAGCTCCTATTTTATTCTTGATAACAGATGTGAATGTTCCTTACAAAAGGTTTTCAGAGCTTCTCTATCTGTTGTTTAATCAGCTCAAAATAGCCCCTATGCCAAAAAAAAAAAAAAAGAAAAAGAAAAGAAAGGCGTAATTTGGAGCGACATTTTCTGCTCTTTTTCCCAATATAACTTCTCTTACATCTGTCCATTGGTGCTGGCTGCTGCCTCTGATCACGGCCCAGCCTCTTGTCCTTTAGCACTGGGTGGGCATTTTCACATGATGGCAGGCAGGTTCCAAGACAGCAGAGCCCGTGTGAGCACGCTGCGGAGTCTGTGGCCCTCACACCTGCTGGTGGCCCAGTGACGACCACATGCCTGGCTGTCACGCCCAGCATTAATGCAAGGGGGTGCACAACAGCAGGGCCACTCAGAGGAGATTCGCACAGGGCCACGATGTAACCACCTATCCAAAGGAGCATCGGCAGGGGACGTGCCATCCCTTTCCTCTTTTGGTGTGGCAAACAGGGACATCTCAGCAAGAGAACTCAGACATTTCGCTGTACCTCTCTATGTAGTATCATAAAAATTCAGTTAGGGGAACAAAGCAAATAACTATCACCTAATTTTTGGTAGCTTCGCTTTGTGTGTGTGTTTCTTTTATATTAAAATATATATATCCACCCACATCAGTTTGGTATTTTGAACTTCAAGAATAAAGGTGTAGGCTGGACACAGTAGCGATGGTCTCTTGTCCATTTGGAAGGCTGAGGCAGGAGGATTATTCGAATCCAGGAATTTGGGACAAGTCTGGACAAAACAGTGAAACTGTGTCTCCAAAAAAAGGTACAAATCCCATCCTGCCATTTTTCAGTTTCTGCAGAAGTTCTTCCTCTAGCTTGTTTCCCCTTAGAGAGGACCCTATTTAACTAAGATATGCATGTGGGTTTCTCTCTCAGTGGGTTTTCCAGTGCAGGGATCTCTAGAATGGGTCATGTTTTGCAGCGACAGTAGAAGTGGCTGGAATGGTACTGAGGCAGCTCCCAGTAGAGGTCAAATCAAGGACATAAGTAGAGTAGACACCTCTTGGGCAGCTCTGCAGGCCGAGTCTAACATGCAAGCGAATGTCTGATAAACCACCACCGCGCAGGTCTCCCAGTTATTATTCGGTTAACGGAGCCACTCTCCATGCAGTTACACCAGCATCCCGGGCTAAACCTGGGGACTTTGCTACCATCAACAAGAGCTGCGTGCGGTTTCATCTCTAAAACCCATCTCAACTGTCTCCATCTCTTTCCATCATCCTAGGATAAACCTCCAGCCTTGCCCCAAGCTATGCTCCACAGAAAATCACCCAAGTGACTTCCTAAAGACACAAGGTAGACCTTGTAGTCCCCTCCTTAAAACCCTTTAGTTACTTCCCAATATATCTCTTGTGTGTTCCCTTGTTTTCCAATGCTAGAGCCTGAACTCAAGGAGAACTGGGCTACATCCCCAGCCCATTCCAGTCCAAGTCAGGATTTTAGTAAATTGCTCAGGCTAACCTCAAGCTTGCCATCCTCCTGCCTCAGCCTCCTGAGTAGCTGAGATTACAGACATGCATCACAGCACTTGGTCCCCCACAGCTTTAATAAAATTCAGATTCTCTATGGCAATTTAAAAGCCCTGCCTGAAATTATTCTGGACTACCAGGCTGACTCGGGCGTTCTTGACAGGGACAACAGCGCCCCCAGGGAGGGGAAAACGGGCTCTGGAGGGAAGGAGAGGGAAGGAGAATAGTCTTGCTCTTTTTAATGTATTAGAAAAAAAGGTGTCAAAAAAAAAAAGAGTTGAGAAATTAACCTGCCGTCACCCCAGGTTCATCTTCCCCTTTTCTATGCGTGGTCTCACTGCACAGTGCTGGTCTAGGACAGAAACATTTTGTCATCTGTGCTGCCTAATTTGGTAGCATTTAGGCACGCATGGCTCTGAAACCTTAAATGTGGCTGGGACAAAAGGGGAAGCAAGTTTTCATTTTAAAGTTAAGTTTCCACATCCACAGGAGACCTCGGCGACCATACAACCGCAGCTCGAGACAGACTGCTGGGTCCTATTTTGGTGATGCCAGGAATGAACGCAGGGCCTCACACATGCTAGGCACATGCTCTCCCACTAAGCCACACCCCGTCCCTTTTGATTTTGAGATAAAGTCTTGCTAAATTGGTCTGGTTTTTTTTTTTTTGGTACCAGGAATTGAACTCAGGACCTTGTGCTTCCCTGTACCACTGAGCTATATCCTCGGCCTAGGCCTTGCTAAATCGGGCAGGTTGGCCTTGAACTTGTGATCATCCTACCTCAGCCTCCCAAATAGCGGAGATTCCAGGCACATAGGCCTGCTTTGGATTCAAGGACATCAAACTCTGTGCCCTCCCCCTACCCCGTTACCTGTGTAAATTAGATGCTTTTGTTACAAATAACAGAAATTCAGAGTGGCTTAAAAAGAAAATTCCCTAATTATATCAGTTGGACATATGATTTCTGGGGTTTACAATGGGGCAAAAGTGACAAACATTTACCAGAAACTGCGCGTGGGTCCAAACAAGCTTTCCAGAAGACAGGCACCCTCTGGAGTCTGAAAAGCACTACCCTGCTCCTGCAGTTCTAAATTGGAGCAATTCTGCCAGCAGGGGCCGTACGCAGTGTCTGGACTCACTCTGGTTGACACAGCTGGGTTGCAAGAGTGCTGCAGTGTGCGGTGGCAGTCAGGACAGTGCACCGGGTGGGCCTGCGGCAGAGCTGTGTCCAGCCGAGAGGGCACTGGGCCTGCAGCTGAGAAGCCCTGATCCACACTTGGAGACACAGGACACTGCTGGACGCCACCGCAGCCCTCCAGGCTTTGCACGTGGATTCAGGCTGAGCACAGTCAATGCGAGCGTCCGCATCCGGTCAGCGCTCTGTGTCAAGTTTCCTTTGTCTGCAGTCTGCTGCGCAGTGAGACTGGTCGTGATCATCTCAGGTATCTGTGCAAGACGAAGCAACACAGCAGGGCACAAAGCTCATCCTCAAGGCCCTTCCCACAACACGAAAAAGACACTTGATAAGGAGCAGTCAAGATGCACACTGAAAATTCCAGCCATTGGGAAGCTGAGGCAGGAGGATTGTTGTGAGTTCAAGACCAGCCTGGGTTATAAAGTGAGCTCAAGGCCAGCCTGAATGGCATAGTGAGACCCTGTCTCCAAAACAAAACAAAACAAAACAGATGCACACTGAGCTTTCAGAACTGGCTTTTATGTTTATCAAACTCCAATTCCTCTATCTTAGAAAATCAACAGGTCATTTGGGTAAACCAAACTTTTCCCATGCTTAATTAGGAATCTTTCTGTTCAGCTGAGATGTGAGACTCTCCACAGTCTTCCACTGTCACTCACCACATTTTTTTTTTTAAAGCACCAGGGATTGAACCCAGGGACTTCGTGCTGAGCTCCATTCATGGCCCTTTTTTGACAGGCTGGGCTCAAACTTGGGATCCTCCTGCCTCAGCCTTGCACAGTGCCAAAATTGCAGGCGTGTAACACTGCGGCCTGCTTCCATACAGAGCACCAGAAGGTCAACGTAGATAATCAAATTTTCTACACAAGCTGCAAGCAAGAGGACCTCGTAATCTGTGAATACGATCAAGGAGAGTTTAATACTCCAGGAAGCCAGCAAAACACACAGTAACTCATGCCACAATCAGCTGAGCCCAAGCCCATCTCCTACTAAGCTTATCTTGCAACCTCTGATAGGACGCGCTCTACCAGGAGAGTCCCATGAGCTCTTCCTGCACTTCCTTAAAACACCACTCTTCCACGAATGATGTGCTGGGAAAGTTTATTTATATCATTCAACCACATCAATCACATTTAAATCCCAAAAGTTTATATCCACAGCATCCAGTACCATTTGGGGATAATTTTTTTTTCTTTTTCTCCAAAACCAAAACAAGAAATGATGACCATGACAGCTGGGTCACTTAGCAAACAGCCTGTTCACTCTGGGGCCTGCTCGGGGATGCTGGAATGCACCGTGTCCAGGGGCTGCCAGTGGCCATCCATGAGGGAGTCACAGAGCTCTTCGCTTTTTGCCATGAACTTCTTGTTTAATTCCTCCATATTCAAAGGACGATTTGGATCTGCGGAAGTCAGTCATGGACACAAGGAAAATAGAGGTTAGTGGAACACACGCTGGGAATAGCGGAAAGCTAAAGAGTTTGCAAAAAAAAAAAAAACCACAAAACAAAACGTTAGCAGGAATACAACAGGCATGAAACTCTAAATTTCTTTCAATAAGACTTGAAAATATAAACTTAACGATTAAATAAGTGGTAGTATCTGACTCTACAAACATCTAGATGGTGAAAAATGGAGACCGAGAGGCATTTGAGGGGTGCATGCCACGGTGGGAAAGGGGAAGGCAGGATACGATGCCAGATGGGAGCCAGGACTAGGACTCCAAGTAAACAATGTGCAATTAGTGGATGGACCAAGGTATGCGCATGAATCTATAGCAACGAACCCCGAAGCACAAGAGCAGCTGGCCTGCTGTCCCCACAGCCTGGGACCCCACAACAGGGCTGATGTGACTGCAAAGGCTTCAGGACAGGACTTTGACCTCAAGTTGTCAGGTTTCCGAGGTTTTCAAGATCACTGACTTTAATATAATCCATCCCATTTCTCCTTGTACTGAATGTAACTGAAGCCCCTCTCCTTTGTAATCTCTGCATGCCTGGATGCACAAGGACCATAATTTGCTACCTAATTCTCTCGTGGGTTCACACTAATCGTCTGGAGGCTTATTAGGGACTGAATGCTGGTGCTCGCTCCAAGATTCATCTTGAAGCCCCAACTCTCAACATGATGACATTTAGAGAGGGGGCTCTGGGGAGGTGATCGGTGTTAGGTGAGGTCACAAGGATGGGACCCTGGTCTGATGGCATCTGTGCCCTTAGATGAAAAGACACCAGAAAGCCTGTTCCTTTTCAAGATACACACACAAAGGAGAGGTCAACTAAGGACACCATCAGGGTGCTGCTGTCTACAAGCTAGGAAGAGCTGCTTGCCAGAGACCGGATCGGCTGGAACCCGGAACTTGAACTTCTGGCCTCGAGACTGTCGAGGAAGCCGTCTAACCCACTGTGCTACGTTGCTGCAGCGCCCCCAGCAGAGGCACATGGCGCCCTTCTGGATCAATCACTTCAGAACCAAGCGGATCCCATCGTCTTTGGGAGCTGTGTTATCTGAGTCTTGGTCTCTGGGTATCAAAACCTCTTGAACAAGCTTTCTTCTGAGAGCTTCTCGTCATAAAATTACATATGTCTAATTCTGACTCTGAACTTATCTTCTTTCTTAAAGTCATGCCCAGTCAGGTGTGGCGGTGCATGCCTAGAATTCCAGCACTCTGGGAGGCTGAGACAGGAGGATCAGAAGTTTGAACCCAGCCTGGGTAAGTTGGTGACTTAGTGAGACCCTGTCTCAAAATAAAAAATAAAAATGGCTGGGGATGTAGCTCAATGCAAAGGCCCCGGCTTCAATTCCAGCTACCACCACCAAAATAAATAAACGAATGAATGAATGAATGAATGAATGAATGAATGAATATATGTATGTAGGTCTATCTGCCCCACCCCAAGCTCCTTTCCTTTGTGGGAAGCTGTCTGCAGGTCCCTTCCGGGGTGCAAGAGGTCAGGAAGTCTCAGTCTCCTGTGTTACCTGTGGCTGTGAAGAGGTACGCAGTGTGGTCAGCTCCAAACCCCAGAGCCTGTGATCCGCCTGGCACAGCTGTAACACAAGTCTGAGAAAGAAACAGGGCCCGTTTTCCCTAAACCCGTGGGCCTCCTGGACCTGTGCTGTGGGAAGTGGAAACTTCCTCCTGCCTCTCCCCGAGGGTGCTATTTCAGTCTGATGTAAACTGGGGCAGGCAGGCGAGGAGAAAGGGTGCGTGTGTGTAGCACATGCACAGGTGGCAGTGCGTGAAAGACAAGCGAATACTTGAAAATCCAGTGAGTTCCGGAAGCTTCCATCCACCTTCCTAAGAGGTAACAAGGGCGGTGGGCATCTCTAGGGTGGGTTAATAATTACTGGAAAGAGCCAGGCCATGGAGGCGCACACCCGTAATCCCAGCACTCAGCAGGCTGAGATAGAAGGATTGCTGGGAGTTCGAGGCCAGCCTGAACTGCACAGCAAGGCCTGCTCAAAAGCAAAAACAAGCCATGCATGGTGGCACAGGCCTGTCATCCCAGCACTCAGGAGGCTGAGGCAGGAGGACTGATGTGAGTTTGAGGCCAGGCTGGGTTATGAAGTAAGTTCAAGGTTGGCCCAAACTACATAGTGAAACCCTGTCGCAAAAAAGACAAAAAAAAACCCAAAATTAAAAAATGACTGGGAAAAATGAACGAGCCCCCAGAGGAACAGAGCCCGCCCGAAAGGGTGACACAGTTGATCTTTCCTGGTGGATCACACTCCGGGGTCGGGGTGGATTCAACATAACTGAGTCTCTGTGGGAGGGTCTGGCTCTTGGCAGGGAACAGAAGTTCAGACAAAGTCTCTCTCTGGTTTGCTGTTTCCCAAGTGCCCCTGGTGTGTAGTTAGTAATCAGCAACCAAGGGGACCCACACGGGAGCTGTTTCCCCAAGCCTTAACCACCTGGTGCAGCGTGCACTGGCCCGGTCAACACGGCTGGCTCTGAGGTGTGAGGACATATGCCCCGAGTTGAAAGAGGAGGGCGGTGACCAGGGACTGGGAGAAGGCAGGGACAAGGACCAACTGTTTCATGGAAGTGGAGTTTTAGTTTTCTAAGATGAAGCACGTTCTGGAGTGGGATGGTGGCAATGTCCGTGCACCAGAGCGAATGTCACTGAGACGAATGCTTCGACATGGGTAAGGCAGTAACTGCTAATGTTCTAGGTACTTCACCAGGTATAAAAACTGGCATGTGCCTTGTATTTGGAAGACCTGGTATAAAGAGGGTGAAAGTTTCATTCGGTTTTTTATACTGAGTATATGTTGGAATAAGATTTAGTTACTGTCTTGCTTGATCCGAGCCGTTATAAAAGTGCCACAGCCTGGATGGCTTAGAAACAGGAGTATTTCTTATGGTTCTGGAAGTCAGAAGTCCAGGATGAGAGTGCCTGGGTGGTCAGGTTCCCAACAGTGCCCTCTTCTCAGGTACAGAAGGCCCAGGTAGCACAGAGCAGACTCAAGAGGTAGAACCAAGCTCCCTCCTAATCCTGAAGGGCACCAACCCTGATCCCAGGGGCCCCATCTCCATGGCCTTCTTGCTTCCACTGCCTCTAGGGAGCCACATTTCCTAAAACTATCACCTGGCCTCAGGGTTTAACATATGAACTGGGTGGTCACGTTAAAGGTCCCACCTCTCCACATTCCCTTCATTCTGTGACTAACATATTAGGTTAAGAATAGGATTAAATTCATCCCACCTGTCCCTAGCTTTCCTCCTATCTTGGCTCCTGGAAAATTTACAATGATCCACGATCCACGTGGATGGTGTTTGCGTTTTGTGCCACACTTTTCCTGGCCCCCGGCTGCTCTAGCTGTGTGATTAGCTAAGGCTGGCATGGTCCTCCCATGCCAGGTGCCTTCAGCGGACCTAGGAGCCCTTTAGATCTCAAGCTCACACAACCTGAGAGGTAGTTATGTGCCTCCCCGCTGTACAGGAGGGGAAACCGACACACCGGAAAACAATTTGTCTGGAATTACAGGGCTGCAAAGTGGGATTTGAGCCCCTGCATCTGGACTCAGACAGCAGCCTTTCCTCGGGTGCTTTTCCAGATTGCACAGCCAAAGGCAGGAAGAGGAACTCGCACTTTACAACCACCTGCGCCCCCAGCTGAACCGAGCACCTCTGGTTCATATGCAAATCAGAGCACTAAAAACTAGAACCGCAGGATTTCCTTGAAATATCAACCGCAAGTCTTTTAAGCACTCAGCTCCTAATGGCGTGTAAGCTCACACACCCCCATCCTCCACTGGGAGCACGAAGGCTGAAGGGAGCTCAGGAGGAAAAAGGGACCCGAAAGACAGGTGACAGGAACCAGGTACCGGTGTTGTCTTCGTTTCTTCTCTACTTCTCTTCCCTTAAAGTAAAAGCAAAACATTTTCTTTCCTTCTACAAACAAGACACGTTCAGAACTGGGATCATTCCCCAGCAGACAAACTTCGTCCTTTTCAGGACTGAGGAAGAACCGCAGGAAGCACGGTCACCAGAGAGCCGGCCACCAGTCGGGTCCCCAGGAAGCAGCAACCCAGAGGGAAACAGGGAAGCCACCACCACAGCCTCATCTCCCCCTACCCCCAAAACAATCAAAGCCAGGAGTAGTGGCACACACTTGTAATTCCAGCAGTCTGGGAGGCTGAGGCAGGAGTATCAAAAGTTAGACCCCAGCCTAGACTATTTAGCAACTTAGCATGAACCTGCCCGAAAATAGCAAATTAAAAAGGGCTATGGTGTGACTCATTGTGAAGGTCCTGGGTTTCATCCCCAGTCCTAAATAAGGAGCTGAGGCAGGAGGATCACAAGTTCAAGGCTAACCTAGGCAGCTCAGCAAGCCCTTGTCTGACAGAGGGAGGATTAGGTCAGTGGTAGAGTGCTGGCTGAGTACCTGTAAACCCGTGGGTTCAAGCTCCCATACATTAATCAATCAAGCGATAAGAAATTAAAAATAAATTAGGCTGAGGCTCAACAGTAGAGCACATGTGTGGTTGCACGAGGCCTTGGGTTCAGTCCCAGCACCCAGAGGAAAGGAAACCTATTAAAGTGTCACGAATCCTGCCTTAACCTGTTCTGGGCTGAGACTGGGTGATTTATGTATTTGGTGCACTGGAGGCTGGGAGGCCCAAGCTTGAGGGGCTGTGTGTGGCGAGGGCCTTCCTGACGCCTCATCCCACAGCAGGGAACAGAAAGGTGGGACAGCGAGGGGGTGGAGGGCTGGACTCCTCTCATCAAACACCACTCCCGCTGTATCCCCATCTATAATCACCTTCTAAATGTCCCCGCTCCTAGCTGGGGCAGCACTCCAGGAGGCCGAGGCAGAAAGATGGCAAGTTCAAGCTCAGCCTGGGCAACTTAGTAAAACACTGTCTTGAGAAATAAAAACGGCTGGCGAAAGCCTTGGGTTCAACTTGCGGTGTGGGGTCCCATCTCTCAACACTGTTACACTGGCTTCTAGAGAAGAACTTCAGGGTGCATGTTCAAACCATAGCTAATCCTCCACTGAAGGTGGAAACACATCTTCACAACTGCACAACCTTTTACTGTCTGAGAATGTCCCCACCCCCCATCCTTCAGAAAGGCCCTTACAGGCAGCTCAGCTGACACTGACCCCATCAGACCAATTTGATAGAAAACAGAACAAATGACTGAAGAGAATGGCTTCAACCACCTGTGCTGGAATGTTCCAGAAGGCTCTCAGTTCTCAGTACATTGACTGAAGGAGTGAGGAAGCTAGATGTGGGGTTTTGTTTCCAACCACTGCAGCGCAACGCTTATGGTTACCTTCTAGTGAGACTTCATCTCGGCCTTCAGCTGGAAACTTGGTGTTCAGCTTGGTTTCCTACAGAAAAAAAATCAGTTTCTTGAGGAAAAAAAATCATTTTACTATCATTTACTACATTTACTATTCTTTTCTTAGAAAAGAAAATCTAGGGCAACCCACTCGGGACCCCTTCTGTCTCTTTCTCAGACAGAAGCGTTCTTTCTCTCAATAAATATATACTGCTCATAACCTCAAAAAAAAAAAAAAAGAAAAGAAAAGAAAGGAAGAAAAAGAAAAGAAAATCTAGCTCTCTAAAACGCTAAAATCCCTTTAAAGTAGATTTACCTGAATTCTGATGAGCAGAATATATTACACAGCAATTATGAAATGGGGGAACTAAGTAAAAAAAATAAATAAATAAAAAAATACACCTGTCACAAGGGAGGAACAATCCTGCCAAAGGCCACTGGCCTCTCCGTGCCTGGGCTGGAAGCACACAGGGACAGCCCTGGCACCAAGCCTTCCTACACCAGAGGCCCACTCACCACCTGGAGCTCTGCCCCTCCTTCCTGAAGACGACCTGCAAAGTCTCCCTATAATCTCCTACTTCCGCCTTTTTGCTGTGAGCTCTAGTAATTGGGAATCAATCCCATGTGGCCAAAATTGGGGAAGAAACTATCTGGAGACTGAATTTTCTTTGGCCAAGAGCCACCAGGACACAGTCTGCTATAGGCTGTTTTTAAAGACGCATATAAATGGCCTTCCTCTGCTACTGATAGACCGAGGAAGTTGTGCTGATGGGCCCCAAAGACATGAGAATCATTCTAAAGACACCTACTTCCCCTAAGGCAAGTCACAATGTCAAAGAGTAAAGAAGAGGGATCTGGTAACCTTGGGAAGCCAAGGGTATGGTGGCATAGGACAGGCACACTACAGTGGGGAACAAAGTTATGGCATCTTGTAGAGGACACATGTCTTTAAAGAAACCGAAATGAGGACATGGGAGTGAAAGACCCACCACAGAGCTGCACCCTCCACGTTTTGCGGATCAGAGCACCCACCAGGATGGGAGGCGGATGGCATGTTGTGGAAGCCATGGCCACAGAATGTATTTGTAATTCTTCAATTAACAGATGCACATAATAATCTGACTAGAATATGGGGGTTAAAAATCCTAGAATGTGGAGTCAGCGTCAGGGTGGACTCTGGGGAGGGAGAACTAGTCCCACCTGGATGGAAACAGGGCCATGCTGGGGCTGCTGTGGGACTGGGACATCCAGAGTCAAGCCTTTCCCCCTATTTCAATGATAGTAAGATATATACGTTAGCCATTTTATATTTAAAAATTAATTAATTTAAAAAATTCTAGAATGTGCCAAGAAAAATGGCTAGAAAAAAGAAGGTAAGAGTTAGAAAAAAAGGATGTTAACTCTTTTTAATGTCCTCAGGAAACATTTTTTTTAATTTTTAATTTTAGAAGTTGATAATATATTCATACCTCTACTGCTGTATTTAAAGATATAAACGTAACCACTAAGCAAAAAGAGGAAAGAAGTAGTGAAAGAAAGAACAGTGTGCTAAGACCTCAGGCAATGGCAAAGTGACAGGAGACCGAACATCTGCTCAAAGGGGAAAATTCACACTGAATTAAATGGAAAAAAAGAATAGGCAAGAAATTTAACAAGATTTTACACAAGAGGCACATGTAGCACAGAGTTTATAAATTGAAACTGAAAGTTTAAGGAAAAACCCATCAAGCAAATGTTAAGTTTTACAAACCACAGGTCTAAATGTTAAATTCAACACTGGTGTTCTAGGCCCAGTTATCACATAAATAGTAGGAAAGAAACTGGTAGAGAAGATCCTTGCCCTTAGGGCTGCACCATCCCCAGGATTGCAAAAAAGCTTAGCAGCAAAAATTTCAGCCAGAGTCGTTTAGTTCTTTTTTTTTTCTTTGTTTTGTTTTTTGTTTTGTTTTGTTTTTGCAAGAGTGAGGATGTAGAAGACAACCTGGGTGACTTCCCCTAAATGCAGAACAACTGCTTCAGCATTAGTTAAATTGAGTCTTGTTTCCATGTGCTGATATGTACAGAGCTGGCTATGCTGTTTTCTTCTCCCTT
Organism: Cuniculus paca; assembly: GCA_004365215.1. NCBI lineage: Eukaryota > Metazoa > Chordata > Mammalia > Rodentia > Cuniculidae > Cuniculus > Cuniculus paca. The sequence goes on along the minus strand of RJWT010016258.1, from coordinate 4,191 downwards.
CAACTAGCTCTAAACAATGCATATGAGGCCAGCTGAGGTACTGATATGTAATCCTTGAAACCAGCTGACAGTTTCCTGTTTCCCTGTACCATATTCCCTATAAAACAGTTGAGCACAGTGGGATAGCAGAGCCACATAGCTCCAAGAATGTCAGACGGGTTCGAGACAAAAGATAAGGGGCTATGACTTCCCAGGGCACAAAAGTTTACATATCAGAAACTGAAGCAACAGCCTCCTAAATCATTCAAATGCTACCTCAATTGAGTTATGCAGATTGGTCTTTCCGCATACCCTTCTCCCTGGATATTGAAGACATACTCTCTCTTCACCTGGCCAGCTCAGCTCACATTGCTCACAGAATTCCCACCAATCCCACTGTCACTCTTCCTTGAGCCACTTCCTTCTTCAAGAGATAATAAATTCTGGGTAAGCCTTGCATGAGGGCCTTTGTTCTGTGTATCCTCACCTGGACTGGACTCAGGACCTCTTGGCTGCCCATAACTTTGAATATGCCTTAGTTATTTTGCTCTGGTCAAAGGTTGCACTGGAGGTGGTAGACTGGAATTAACTCACTTGGATTTCAATAATCTTTCAATGGGATTACAAATATAAAATTTCTCAAACCATGAGGACAAAAAAAGGGATTACAATATTTGGATTATAATATACAATATTTGGAGTACAATATGAGGATTTAAATTGTTTGCAAGTCAAAATTTCTCAGGTTATCCATATGGCCAAACACCTCAAATTGTACACATTAAACAGGTACAAAAAACTTTCAGCATTTTAAAAACTATCATTGCTTTAGTCTCTGGTATTAAAATATTATAGCAGTTGGCCAGGTGTGGTGGCGCACGCCTATAATCCCAGCACTTGGGAGGCTGAGGCAGGAGGATCGTTGTGAGTTCAAGACTAGCCTGGGTTACAAAGTGAGCGCAAGGTCAGCCTGAACTGCATAGTGAGATCCTGTCTTAAAAAAAAAAATTATAGCAGCAGCTGTTCCTCAGTCAAAAATTATTGAGAACATATAAAGAACTAAAAAAAAAAAAACCAAACCTCCCAAATTTAAAAACCTAATCCAAAAATGGGTATCTGAGATGAATACACATTTCTCAGATGAAGAAATACAAACAGCAAATAAATATATGAAAAAAATGTTCAACATCACTGGTCATTTGAAAAATGCAAATTAAAACACTGAGATTCCATCTCACCCCAGAAAGAATGGCCATCATTAAGAAATCAACCAATAACAAATGCTAGCAAGGCTGTGGGGAAAAAGGAACCCTTCTCCACTGTTTGTGAGAGTGCAGACTGGTATAACCACTATGGAAATCAGTGTGGAGATTCCTCAAAAAACTAGAATTAGAGGTCCCATTTGACCCACCTACTCCCCTTCTGGGTATCTTCCCAGAAGAATTAAAACCATCATAACAGCAATATATGTGTGTCCATGTTTATAGCAGCACAATTTGTAATAACTAAATGTCGGAAACAATTCCAAAGCCCATTGATCAAGGAATGGATAAAAAAGATGAGTTTTTTTTTTATGCAAGAGTACTACTCAGCCATAAGAAAGGATCAACTTGAGACTTTTATAGGTAAATGGATGCAACTTGAGATGAATCAGACTCACATGTGTAAAGATCATATTGTCTTCCTACCATGAGAAGCCAAAAGAGTAAATAAGATCCAAAATGTACAACAGATATTGTGAAATGGGAAGAAACTGTTCAAAAGGAAAGAGAAACTGGGATGGGGGAAAGGAGAAAAGAAGGGAAAAGCAAAAAAAAAAAAAACAAAAAAAGAAAGAAAAAACCATACACACACACGTAGTTAAGATAGTTATACTACTAATTTCTCTTAGTTTATTGAAAACAAAGGTTTGTGCTCATAGTGTTTGGACAATTAAATGCTTGTATCTTGTACTTTGAATAACTAATTTAAAGATAACAATATGCAATATATTAACCATTGTTACTCTTGTTCTGAAATTGTTTTTCTCTTTAAGATAAAATCAAAAAGAAATAAAAATTATAGGCAGCTAAATTAGATAGAAATTAGTAGGTAGGCAGGCAGGGCCGGGCCCTCGAGAGACAGCAAAAGAGGAGGGATAAATAACTTGAGAGTGCACTGTGATTGGTATCGCCTGGTCCAGTGAAGTCCAGCTAGACACTGGTCACCAGGTGGGACCTACTCAAACAGGTGGTGACCAGAGCATCCGCAGCCATCTTTTCCCAAAAGTGCTTTTGTTCTTCCCACGCACCCTTGCTGTGTGCCCTGCTGCCCTACTGGATCAATACTGGCTGAGCACTATACTTGTACTCTGATAGGTTGATGGCACTTTGACACACACTGTGACTTTGCTGTATAAATTTCCCCGACAAAGGGTCTCGGTGGCAACCCACTTTCAGGACCCCTCCTGTCTCCCAGGAGCTATCACTCAAGACACCTTCCTACTCTTAACCTCCGCTGTCCCTTGGAAGTCATTCTTTGGGGTCAGGGGACGTGAACTCGGCACATCTGACATCCAGCAGGCTGAGAGTTCTATTTCTCCTCTACAGAGCCGAACAGGTCGTGGGGATCTGCATGAGAGGACACGGGTGGGTAAAGATAGGAAAATGATGTTGGCATTAGTGGGCTCACGTGCGCCAAGATTCATTCCAGCAAAGGTTACCCGGGGCAGCACTGAAGTTCTAGCTGGGTGTCCAGCGACCTCGTACGCCAAAAGTCGAGGTCCGTTTCCAGCCATGGCGCGGCCACAGCCACCGCTGGGCACAGGGTAAAGGCCCAGGGTCCGCTCGGCCCAGACGTCGCAGCGGTAACCCTTCCAGGGCGGGAGCTCGGGCTTCTAAGGAAGGGCGAAGAAGACAGCAATGACGACATCACCAGCCAGAGCGCAGTCTCACAGCCACCCCCTTCTGTTTTTCTAGCTTTGGGGGGTTTCTTGAGACAGGGTCTCACTATGTAGTCCAGGTGGGCCTGGAACTTGCAGCCTTCCTCCTGCTTCAGCCTCCCCAGTGCCGGGATTACAGGCTTGGGACGCCCTCCGCCCAGCTCAACACCTCCCCCATCAGGAAATTTCAAGTAAAGGTGATTTCTGTTTTATCTGCTTAAAAACTCTTAGCTTCAGAGCCGCCAAAAGGATTGAGTTCATCAGAACGCTGATAGCTTTCATTTTCATTCAAAATAAGGGGGGGGGGAATCCACTCACCTTTGCCAGTAATAGGAATAGTTATTTTCTTGAGCCACCCCAAAACCTGCAAAGTTCTCCCACCGGGCCATGGATGCGGAAACTCCCAAAGAACGCTGGAGCCCACAGCTTTTATTCCTTCGTCAAAAACCCCCGAGCTGGAGGACGACCCCTTCCCAAGGCCCAAGGCAGCCACCTGGGGGGAGGAGCGATGGGTCGAGCCGGCTCCTGCCAGGGAGCCCCTGGCTTGGTTTCCTGACGGTGGGGTGAAGGTGTGGGCGGAGGCTGGGATGCATCGGGGCCACCTGGGGACCTCTGCAGGGGCTCCCCCTCGAGCCTCAGGGCGGGGTAATTGGCGGTCCTGTGTGTACGCATGGGGAGCGCGCTGGTCACCTACCAAGAACCCGAGGAACTCCACCGCACCCCTGCGATCATATTGCGACTTTAATAACTAAAACCTTAGGGCAAATATCACCAGCTGAGGCTTCCTTCTCCTTTACACACCAACAACTGCTGGAACCAACACTTGGTCATTTTCGTTTTTAACCCACTGCAGGTTGAAATGTTTATTCCTATGAGCTGCAAAAGTATGGGGCTAAGTGGTTTTCTCTCTGTCTCTCTTCTCAACACGTACATCAATACGGGCACAGGATAAAATTTTAAAGAAATATATCCATTTTTCCAGTTTTCTGTTTTTTTAAGTGATATTAGGGGCCAAACCTAGGGCCTTGGTACTGACCTACATCCCTAGCTCTTTTTTCATTTTTTAGTTTCGAAATTTGCCCAGATGGTGCTTGAGTGTGTGATCCTTCTAATACAGAGAGCTAAGGTGGGGGGAAATATTCTAGGCAGCCAGACAGGGCCAAGCCCTGGAGGGAGTCAGGGCAGAAGATGGGACACACTGCAACTGTGGGGGAGACAGATCCGCTGAGGGCCAGACCATAAAAGATAAAACAAATGCACCCACACACTTCCTCTGTGGACAAACAAGTGTT
>RJWT010016257.1:0-19980 GCA_004365215.1 Cuniculus paca | reverse complement strand
CTCTCTTCTGTACTCAGCCCCACTAATTCTAGTCACCTTGCATTTCCTGAACTCTCAACTATGTCTCCTCAGCTCAGTAATACTTCCAGGCCCTCTCGGCTTCTCTTCCATACCATGCAGCCCAGAAACTCTCCAGGTAGCCAGCCAGAACAGTTTTTAGGACTTTGATCTTGTCCTGTCTTCACTGTTCACTGTCTGTGCACTGCCTGTGCATTTCAAGCTGGGCCTGGTGGTGCAGGCCTGCCGTTCCCATCCCTCTCGGGAGGTGCAGCAAGTGGGTCACAAGTTTACGCCCAGCCTGGGCAACTCAGTGACTTAGCAAGACCCTGTTTCAGAAAAATTAAAAAATGGGCTGCTACAAAACATTAAAAAATGCCCTGGGTTATTTCCTTTAAAAATTCTTTTAAAGTAACAGGGGTCACGGGAATTTAGCTCGCAGCACAAGTGCCTGCCTGGCAAGCGCAAGGTCATGAGTTCGATCCCCATACCAAAAAAAAAAAAAAGAACTTCATTGCCATTTTAGCTGGGCATGGTGGCACACTTCTGTAATCCCAACATTCAGGAGGCTGAGGCAGGAGGATCATTGCAAGTTCAAGACCAGCCTGGGCTACAAAGTGAGCTCAAGGCCAGCCTGAATGGCATAGTGAGACCCTGTCTGAAAAAGACAAAAAGCAAAAACAAACAGAAAAAACGTAACAGGGTTGCTGGGTGTGGTGGCACACTTCTTTGATCCCAGCACTCAGGAGGCTGAGGCAGGAGGATCACTGCAAGCTTTAGGCCAGCCTGGGTTACAGTAGTGAAACTTTGTCTCAAAAAGGCCAAAAAAAAAAAAAGTCAGCTTAGCTTCTTTTATTTTATCATGGCCCAAAGTAGAAATTCCAGGTTTATTCTTTCAACAAGAATTTGCCATTTGGTTTGGTTTGGTTTTTGAGTGAGGATTTTGCTAAGCCGCCCAGGTTAGCCTTGAACTTGGAATCTCTTGCCTCATCCTTCCAAGTGCTAGCATTACAGTTGTGTACCACTACAGCCAGCTTTATTCATCGGCTTTCTGTGTACTAAGTATTGGAGATACAATGCTGAACAAGAGCAACAAGGATCTCTATTCTCATCACGCTTTTATACCAGTGGGGGACGGAAACAAAATAGAAACCGTAAAGTAGTGACAAGTTCTGTGTTCATGATACTGGACGGTAGAAGGGGTTTGGGGAGTGCTGTGCACATTACATTTAGTTGGGGAAATCCTTTATGAAGAAGTAATGCATAAACTGTGGCTGGATATCTAAGATAGAGCTCATTGATTACAAAATCTTGAGTAGAGATGAGAGGCTCTTTAAAGGCAGTAAAGCATAAGAAGAAGTGGGCTGGGGATTTAGCTCAGCGGTGTAAGCACCAGCCTGGCAAGTGCAAAGTCGTGAGTTCAATCCCTGGTACCAAAAAGAAAAGAAGAAGAAGAAGAAGAAACTAATACCTGGGACATCCTTTAGAAATTCTAGCATTTATAGAGTAGGATGATTTGCAGTGGAAAAGACAAAGGAAAGTTAGGACTGCATTTGATCCAAAGGGCCAAAAGAAGTGAGTTTGAAGAAAACGCTATCTTTGCTTGGTCTGCCACAGCAAATACCACAGACCGAATGGTTAAACCCAGAAATGTATTTTCTTAGTTCTGGCGGCTGGAAAGTAACTGGCACAGGCTGGTTTCTGGTGGTAATTCTCGTCCTGGCATGCAGAAGAGCTGTCTGCTCACTGTCCTGAGATGGCAGAGAGGACTCTGGTATCTACTCCTCCTAAAAGGATTCCAGTCCTATCAGATTAAAGTCCCACCTTTATGACTTTGCCCTGATTACCTCCCAAAGGCCCTATCCAAACACAATCACATCGGGAATGATAGCTTCAACATAGCAATTTGGAGAGCTGGTGGGATACAAGTGCACAGCAAAGGAAACGGCAGCAGTATTGAATGTTGCCATGAGAGGAAAAAATTTAAGAACCAAAGATCATGGGATCTGTCTGCGTGTCTGTCATTGGTGACTTCAGTGAGTGCTGTTTTCACTGAGTTCAAGGTTAAAGTACCGGAAGCCAGCCAGACGGTGTGGTTTTAAGGAACGAGAAGTTAAGGGAAAAAACAAGCATAGGGTGACTCATTAATCTCGCTCTAAAGTATTAAATTTGAAGAAGATGGAAGACGGGAGTTTGTTCCAGATTGAGACCTTGCCCTTGTTTAAACATCATGATGAGGATCTGGTTGACGCGGGCCAGTCTGTTGCTGACTGCCCCAGCAGTACTGACTTACGACTCCCAAAACTTCTTACCTTAAGTAAGCGTTCGTTTTATTCAAGAGTGGCTGGCAGACAGGGTTCAGCTGTTGGTTGGGTCTGCACTCCCTCACGATTTTGGTGTTACCGGCTGCCAGATGGACAGTTTGCCTCTGCCCGGTGTGCTTCACGTCAGCCCAGCAGGTCGGCCTAAGCACGTTTCAGGCTTCAGCTTTCATCATGTTTGCTGACAGCCCGCTGGCTAAAGCCAGGCACGCGGTACAGCAGAATAGTCAGGCCGAAGGGGGTGAGTTCAGGGATAAGTGAAGAATTGCGGTAATCAGTGCAATCATTTTACTGCAGACGGCATGTCCAAAAAGGAAAAAGAAAAAGAAAAAGAGGGGAAGTGTTACAATCATTCATCTACTCCTGAGAAGGAGGATGGGAGCAGGGTCCAAAATGTTCTAAGTCAGCTTGGGTCCCGTGGGCTTCTACTATCAGTTGGTACTATCTAAAATTATCAATTGCTAATTGCCTTAAATTCACAGTAGTAAAATTTACTTTGGTTCTTATAAAGATACTGAGTTGCATACCTACTGGGTGTTGGGATAGCTGTCGTACTACTTGAGGCACAGGCTGGCTTGTCGCACTAATGTAGTATACAAGTTCATTACACAGTTCAGGAAAAGTTTTTCTGGCCAAGGATCATTTCTAAATTGCATTGCCGTGCAAACTATTCATTGACTTCTGAAAATGACTGGCTTTGCTCCCTCGATCTAATCTTTTTCCATTCAACTAAAATTCAGATAGACATCTTCTCAGTAGAAAACTGCTTTTCCATTTAAGATGTTTTCTTGTGAATTCCTGATTATCATGGTTTGTTCTAATAGTCACATCAGTTGTTAGGTACATATTAAGTATATATATGGATTTCTGTGTCAATCTTTGTATCATCTTTATATTGAAGTTTTTGGGGGGAGTCTCTTTGAGACAGGGTTTCACTATGCAGTTTGGGCTGGTCTTGAACTCACTTTGTAGACGAGGCTGACCTCAAACTCATGGTGATTCTCTTGCCTCAGCCTCTTGAGTGCTGGGATTACAGGCATGCACCACCACACCTGAATTTATATTGAAGTTTAATGTAAAATAGTTTTCCTAAACTAGCCAAAGCAAATTGCAAATCTAGTATTGCCATAGTCCATTTCGTGTAACTATAACAAAATACCTGAAGCTGGATAATCTGTAAAGGAGAGGCTTTTACTTCACAGTTTTGGAGGGTCAGCTTGATGTCAGCATGGATTTCTACTCAGGTGGAAACATACACAAGAGACATCGAGAAAGAGAGCAAGAGTGGTAGACTGGGGAGGAGCCAAGCTTGTTTATAACAGTGATGGCGACTCTTGTAGAACTTTCAGTGTTACAGCCCACTGCCACATGCAAGCAGTAGTTTCACCGTTACTACTTTGTAAGAACCTACTCTGACCAGAACTGATTCACTCCTGCAAGACCTAACCCATGTGCGAGACTGGCAACCCCTTCAAGAAGGCAGTCACAACCCAGTCACCTGCCACTAGGCCCTGTCTCTCAGAGGTTCTACTGCCTCTCAGTACCGTTAAATCACAGTAAGCTTGCAGCACGCAAACCCTTAGGGGGCAAACCATGTCCACCCCATAGCATGAATTATACTCCAGGGCTCTTGGGCTTCAAAGTATCTTTCTTTCCACTCCTTCAAATAATTATAAGTCAGAAAAAAAATCTAAAATCTGCCCCATGTACCAAGTCTTTAAATTCATCGGTATCCTGATTGAATTGTCTTTAAAAATGGAGGTTAAATTAAATCTTTAAGAACAAAAACAAAAAAAATATGTAATCTCTTACAGTTTGCCAAGAAGGGAAAGATTTTCTCAAATTTAGAGTTCATAGTCACCAGGGCAACTATGTTACCTGGCTAGACCCTCTGACTATTATACATTTGACTCCTCTTTAAGCCCAGAGATTAAAATTTAATAAACTATTATATCATCTGTCTACACCAATTATTGTCTATACAGAAAACTACCTACATGATAGACGCTACAGAAACAAACCCTGCACACATCGGCCTTATTTTATTTCCAGTAAAAGCACTTGTGCCATTTGTGATTTTTTTGTTAATAATAGTAGCATCAACTCATATTTATTGAGACTACAAAATATCCAGTCAGTGGGCCAGAAATGTCATATGTGTGCTATTCTCTATGCCAGTGTTTTACACAAACTCATGAAATAACCACATTAGTCTTAAGTGGCGGCTTCTGACATCTTTGTTCTCCAGTTAAATCAAAGCCTAAAAAGATTAAGGAATGTGGCCGGGGATCTAGCTCAGTGGCCTAAGCGCCTGCCTGGCAAGCATGAGGTCATGAGTTCAATCCCCGGTGCCACAAAAAAAAAAAAAAAAGGAATGTGTAGTTAGCTAGAGTCCCAATCAAAACTCGGGTTTGTAAACCCTCAGCCTAGTTTACAAAACCCTTCATTCCTAACACCGCATTGCAAATACTTATTCCTCTGGCTTCCCCAGTCTGCAAGCACTGATCTTTCCCTTCTCTGCAGTCCCTGGGGCCTTACGTCCTCCTACACACTGGCTTTTACTTGTGTGGTTTATGAATACCTGCTGACCGTTTCCTTGCCACGTTGCGGCCTCACCGGCACCAGCGCACACCTTCTGAGTTCCACAGTTGGGTGTTGGTTAAGGACTGCAGAAGGACGGTGAACCTTGCTCACAGGCCCCGCATGCACCTGCTGTGGAGTACCCACCGCCGCCCCGTAGAACTGAAAGCTTGCTTGGAAAAAGGGCCTGTTAAGCCTCCTGGGACCATCAGAGTCATAGTCCAGCAACCCAGTGACCATTTTCATAACTTGTTACTGGGAATTCACCTGTCCACTTCAGGGAAGTTCTCTCTCATCCAGGTTTGCATGTTTTAACAACCTTACTGTATTTGGATCGGTTTGTCAGCTGTGATCTATAGAATAGAACTGAGGTTTAACTGTTCTTCAGTAAATTTCTACTGTGTCAACATTCAGAAGACACCACTTCCAGAGAAAAGTAATCACCATCTAGAACTTGGAGTTAAATAGATGAGTTTAAATGCAGTGGTATCGTTTACATTACAGTAACTACTCCATATGCAAATCCTGAACCCAAATGCAGTTATTCTGTGCTTGTAATACAGTGACTTGTTTCTCCCTTTGAAGAGATGGACTTCTGTACCCTGAAACCTCTTGACCTAACAAATACTCTGATGGGAATTCCCAAAAATATGTTAGCATTTTTTTTCTTACCTTGAAAATTGAAGTAGCAGCTCCTTTGAGCTGTTGGTATGGAAAATCCACATGTCCTAAACATGCAGCTCTCCTGGGGGGCGTATGGCTGCAGCCCTTAGGGTTTCTGTCCTGCACCTGTAAACCACACACTTGTCCACGTCTCACATGGTCTTTGCACGACAGGATCGTGACCAGATCACAACCTGGGAGTTAGGGTGCGCATCAGGGGACACAGCGTAGGCCCTGAAGGCTTCCACATGTGAGTCGTGTGCTCAGGTAACTCATTTCAGTTCTTGGTGCTCAATAGTGGTGCTTAGGTGCTTGAGTGAGGGAATATTTTTGAAAGGCTTTTGGTACAGTGCCTAACATGTAGCAGTTACTCCGTCAGTGATGTTTTCAGACCTGTGTGGATCACATCAAAATTTGTTTTCTTACAAATTGGATAACATGGAAGTTGAGTGTCTGTGATGACAGAAATGAGCCATCACACACCTTCAGTGATAAGTAAAACAAGCATCAGCTATTGGCTAGACACATTAAATTTTCATTTATTGTTATAATTGAAATTAGCAGTAATCCCTTCAAATAAGTGACGAACATTGGACTAATGTGACCGCCAGGTTTCCAACTTCTACCCGTTACACGTGCGCGTACTCCACAAGCTCCCGCGGAAGGCAGAGGCGGCCCGGACGTTAGGGCCCCTGTGGTTGCTGAAGTAGCGAGAACAGCCCGGAAGTCTGGGTCTGAACAGCATTCCAGGCCTCTTTGCCTGTGTAGCCCGCACCTGCCATGAGGGCACCTAGTTCGATAAAGCCGGGGGAAGCCGGAATGATAGGTCGCCGCGCCCCGCGTCTCTGCCCTTGCCGAACTCTGCAAGGTGCAGCAACCCTTGCATTGACAGATAGTTCCTCGGGTTTAAAGCGCACTCCTCGCTTTCCTTGAATCATGACAGCTCTACGAGGTAAGCGGGGGAGCTGTCATGAGTGTCTGTGTTACAGGTGAAGCAAGAGAGACTAAAGGACATTAAGGTTATTTGTCCAAGGTCAGAGGTTAATAGCGTCAAAACTTGAGGTCAGCTGCATTTTAATTCCCTTTTTACTCTACGTTTATCAGCCCTATTGCTGACCATTCATCTCAATTTAGGATATAGACAGATAAAACCTCTTTCTCACGTGACTTAAATATGGTATATTTGCTTTTTTTTTTTTTTTTTTGTACCAGGGATCGAACTCACAACCTTGCACTTGCCAGGCAGGCGCTTATGCCACTGAGCTAAATCCCCAGCCCTACTTTCTAATCATGCCATAAAACATAAAATCATGAAATGAAAGATTGGTAAATCTGATGGCATAAAATTTAGAATGCACTACAAAATTATCATAAGCAGATATAAAGTGTGTACTAACAAGCTGGTCTGGGTAGGGGGGAGCGGGATTGTATATCAGAATAGAACAAAGGATTAATTTTTGTAACTACATGACAAGGAAAAGATCATCATCCCAACTGGCAAAGAACACAGAAAAAGCCGGATTCAGTGGTGCATACCTGTAATCCCAGTGACCCAGGAGGCTGAGGCAGGAGGATCACGAGTTTGATGCCAGTCTGGACAGTTTAATGAGGTCCTGTCTCAAAACGAGTTTGCAGCTTGTTATCCCCTCCCCAGTAATATGGAATAGCTCAGAAATGAGCAGTTCTCAGTGTTAACTCTCAAGCTTTCCTGAGGAGCGGGATGGAGTCTCACACCACACCCTATCGTGTCCAGGCACTGAACCATCCTTTGGTGCAACACTGTGCATGCGACCTGCCCATCAGTCACTTGTAGATATCAGCTGCCCCAGCATCTACATAGTGTTATAACTGTTCTGTTTTACAATGTCACTGTTAATCTCTTCCTGTACTTCAGAAATTAATGTTTATCCTAAGTTTATAAAGGTTTTAGGCATACATCGGATTCTGTAATGTATGTCCTGCTACAAATAAGAGGAAACTATTGTATCTGTCAAAATTGTTAAAGCACATTTTGTCTCAACTATTGCACTTATACACATCAGCTCTGTAGGTATACTGACATGTTATTAAATGTTGGGCATATTTAGCTTCTTTCCAGTTTGTTTTTTGAGACAAGGTCTCTCTTTGTAGTTCAGGCTGACCTTGAACTCACTTTGTAGCCAAGGCTGTCTTCAGATTCAAGGCAATCCTCCTGCCTCAGCCTCCTGAGCGCTGAGATTGCAAGTGTGTGCCACCATGCCCAGCTATACCTTTTTTTTTTTTTTTTTTTGGTACCAGGGATCAAACTCACAACCTCGCACTTGCCAAGCAGGCACTTAGGCCACAGAGCTAAATCCCCGGCCCAATATATGGTTGCTTGTTAAAGATTAAAATAGCTGTTCTATTCATTAAGACTGAGATACATTTTGATATGGCCTTGGAGAATTTTCTGTAGCTGTTAAAAAGAAACAAGTATTGTACAGATAGGGAACAACAGCTAAAGTACATTGTCTAAAAAGATAAATATAGAACTTAGGTACACAGAACTGTGTAGGAGATAGCTGAAACATGTACAGTGTGTACAGATGTCAATGAGAAGAGATTGTTTAGAAGAGGGATGAGTGATGATAGACCTCTTTTCCTTGTAACATTTGTACAGATTATGATAATTTTGCAAAATGCATTACCTATTTTAAAACATGGAAAAGACAAAAATATTGTTTAAAGACTCATCAAGAAAAAGGGAGTAACATTTGTCTTTCATTCAGTATCAGTATATACTATGTATATCTAACATTAATCTAACTACTAAGTTTTAATTTCCAAATGTTAAGGAATATTTACTAAATTTCCTCTAGATTGCAGACTTTGAAAGCATGAACTACACCTTCTCATCTTTGTATCCCAAAAGTGCTTTCTAATGGGTACTGTTTATTTCACTGACTTGGAGAGGTCTGGTTAAGTACTAATCAGAGAATCAGGTTTCACTTTCAGTCCACATACATCTGGATTTAAATACCCTGAAAAAGAGCAGTTTTGTGTTCTATACCTTAGCTTCCCTCTTTTAAACAAAAGGCCTAGAAAGATACCGTCTAGTCCCAATGTTCTAACACCTTTGATTCCAGCACTACATAAAATAGCTATTATTCTTGTTAATATTCTATAGATCCACAATGTCCCACCTTACTAGTTTAAGTGTATATGAATTAAACATGTTAATCTATACATTAATAGTAACATTTAGTTCTTTCAAAACTGCTATTTTCAGCCAGGCATGGTGGCACACGCCTGTCTTCCCAGCACTTAGGAGGCTGAGGCAGGAGGATTACCTTGAGTTTGAGGCCAGCCTGGGCTACATAGCAAGACCCTGTCTCAAAAATAAATGTATAAAAACTGATTATTTTCTTCCTGATGTGTGTGCAGTTTTGTGCATCCCTGAGGTCTGTGTACCCCAAACTAGAAGTAACACCATTCCAGAAAATTAACGTTTTTAAAGAACTGCCTTCAATATTGAAAGGGAAATGTAGTTCTTTACATTATTATTTTCAGATGAAATGTTTTGTGTTCTTTTTAATACTTGATATGCTTAATTGGTAACCTATTTTGATTACTGTGTGCTTTTGGCTTGCCATGATTTCTCAAAGATGTGTATCAAGTACTTTTTCCTAAAAAATAAATATGATGACTAACAGTCTTTACAGGAAGGAAAAACAATGCTTCATTTGAGTTTGCTTTCTTGAAAAAAAAACTTGAGTTCTCTGAAGACCTCAGTCTAACTGTAAAAATTGTAAAATTTTCCAAAAATCAACATTTTTGATATGAAAATATTTTAAATCTGACTTGTCTCATATTGACATAATTTATGTTCCTTTTTTTTTTCCCTGTTTGTTTGTTTATTTATTTTTGCAGCACTGGGGATCGAACTCACAACCTCGCACTTGCCAGGCAGGCACTTAGGCCACTGAGCTAAATCCCCAGCCATCATTTATGTTCCTATTAATCTCACATGTTTTAACTGTTTTGATGAGGAATGAGCCAACTTACATTTTGTCATTTTGCCTAGTGGTCTAGTTATGCAAATGTCAGCCACGCCATTCGGTGGAACTAGGATTGTTGGGAAAAACCAGTGAGAAAGAAAGATGTCGGTGAGCACCTGGTGTGAAGGACTGGCTCGTGGGATGCCAGAGGAGTCTGTTGGCTGACGCTGCAAGGAGGGCTCACAATGTTGCTGCAGTCTGGCCCTTGCTGCTGCCCAGCTCCACCAGGTCACTTACATACTGGGCACCTCAGCGTCCTCATTTCTGATAGGAGGATTCACGTGCAGGCCACCGAGAAACATTAAGAATGTAGCCCAGTGCAAGTAACCAGAGTTAACATCAGATGACCAAGAAACGGAACCATTTATAAGCCTAGTACCGAAGACTGGGGATTATATGTGCGTTAAATACAGGGTGGACCTGCTACCCTTTGGATTTTCAAGTTTCTGATTCTGAAGGGTTGCACTGTTCCAGATGTCTCATGATTTGTTTACCGAGTTTAGGTGAGCAGCTATTATGTTATTCCTGGAGGTACAAGAATGCTAACCTTTTCATTCAAATCTATGACAAGTTATCAAATAGTTGAGAACCCAGAAGTTTACCATCAAGTGTAGTATGTTTTACTACATACTGAGAACTACATACTGAGAAATTTGAGTCAGGCCTTGAAGCAAGTTTGGTTAAACCAAGCGAAAGGCAAGGTTCCCAAGTGGAAGCAACATTCAGCAGATGGGACTGTGTCCACGAGCTGTCGGCCCAAAGGAGGTTCATCCTCTGCTGCTTTGATTGAAGAGACCTGAGCAAGCCCGCAACTCTTCCGTCAGTGTAAACATCCTTCCAAGCAGGCAGCCAGAATAACGGATGCCACGTGGATTCCTCTGCCGAGATGGCCACCAGATAGTCCCGTCCCACCAACTACACAGGACTTTTTCTGCTGATGATTTATCAGCCTCATCAGAGGATCAGTAGACAAGCTGGACAGGAGAGATCAAGGATCTTATTTCCCATTCCAGACCACAGCCAATACACCTCAGGATATGCATGTTTAACATTGAGACTTTTATCATTTATTACATGTACCTTTCATTATCAGTTAAGACAGTGCATATGAAGGTGCTTAGGATGTAGTAGCATTCAACATTCCTGATTTCCCTAAGTGCTCTGGTTCTGGAACATTACAGAACAAGCTAAAGGGTAGGCTCATGCCAGGAGGCTCAATGTCTTTTCTCACGTACACTGATGTCTTCATGTACACGGTGAAGTGTTCTGTCCAATGAAATGGGTGAATGCGGTTCCCAGCTCCCACATGGCATAGACCATTGTATTCAGGAGGAAGAGATCAAACTTGTACATTCAGAATGATAAATGCTCTGTCTACTACGATGTTGAGAGGTCCAAACAATAGTACAACTGAATTTTCTTTTACAAGGTGGATAATTTCTTTGAAATTAAAGGAAAACTAAAATGCCATATGCTTTTTTTTTTCAGCCTGCTACCAATGAAAACTGATGAGAAACTGAGTTTGTCTGATGGGAATACCGCAAGTTGCCCCTTGAGCCCAGTTAAGATGTGCCTTAACCGCCCCACTGAACGGAAGCTGAACCCGACAGCAGCATCTCTAGCGAGCTGCACAGTTCAAAACCAAAATCTCAAAAGTGAAGAAAAATAGATTGCAGTTCTTATTTTATATGTGAATATTCTTTCTGAATAAGCATTTACCAATTGATCTTGAACTATTTCTAGTCCTGTGATGTCTTTATATTAAATCATGAGCATTAATCATTTTTATTATATTCTTTGTATTTTTTTACATGTTATACACCAGACCATTGTGGAATTTTGCAGTAGACTTTGATGTTCCTCTTTTTAATATTTTGTGAATTTTTTATGCTCTAAGTTTAAATACATAATTGTCCCGTTTTTCTTGTGTGCAGTTTTAATATACAACACATCATGTAACCTAGAAAATAGTATTGTAAAGACTTGTGATGGTGACCTGACCCATGAACAGTTGTCTAACAGGTGGATGCCAACTACCTCGAAGCAAACTGGTAAAAAGAAAGACAAAGGTATCTCTTGGAAGTACATATCTTGCAAAGTTATATATGTATAGATCAATCATAGTTTATCATCAGATAGCATGTTTCCACTCATAGACAAATCGGAGTTGATCAGTTCTTTCTCCATAGGCTGTAACAGTAACGGCACACTTGCATGTTTACCCTCCAGCAAATCTGTGCCTCTTGGTAGTTTTGTAAGAACTCTGTCTGGTGGCCATAAGTTACCAATTTTGAATGAAAAATGGAAAATAGATATTTACATTTGTTGGTTTTATTGTATTTTAGCCAATTATTTTAAAGTTTAAAGGGATAATTTAGAAACAGGTTAATATTCTTTATTCTAATAGTGTACAGGATATCTCCAGCAATGGCTATGTGATTGTCTAAAATTTGAATAGTGAAAATACTAAGTTTGGTGCTTAAATTTGTTTTTCTCTGCCAGAGAAAGCAAGCTTTGGTACAGTGGTCCATGTATGAACACGGCTTCTTTCCTTTTGGACAGCCTGGCCATGTGCCAATGGAATTTTATTGTCTCTAAAGACTTATAGCACATTTTATATACTGTTGCAGTCCTCCTTTCTTCCTACCCCCTCCCAAAAGTTATTTTTTAAATGGTAGGGATTTGACAAGATATAGAGAATTCGAAGCACAGGAAAAGAAACAGCCAACAGAATGAAGAACCATCGGTGATTCACATCATTGCCGTATCTGCCTTTTCCTTTTGCTTAATAAGTGTTCTTGCTTTTATATTTCTGAGTTCTACAAAGCACATATATGTAAATAATATAGCAATCTGGTTCTAAAAACCAGCAATAGTATTTTAGCTCCATCTTAGAACATTACCTGAATAACCTCTAGTAAATAAATCTGAAGAAGCACAATTAACTAAAACAGATCCATGTTAGGACATTTCCATTCTAAATAATAAAGAGAAAAGGTAATCAGAGGGATTCAAAAGATAATAAATGAAATTGAAAGTGAAGAAAAAGTGCCCCCAAGTTAGATTATTAAGACTTCACATTATTATTTTTCACATAAATAAAATATTTATTCTGTAATGCCAAAACCAGAAAACAGCTTCATGATTTGTATGTGGATGGGTCTCTAACTCAGTAACATTCACAAAAATGGGTTCCAAATACAAATATTTTAGAAAAGATACCCATACAGATAGACATCCCAAAAATACAAGCTTGTCAAAATAAGTCTTCATCTTGGATGATAAGCACTTGGTTCATTAGACTAGTTCTCCTCCTGGGCAGTAAGTTCCCTTCCCGCCAGGATGTGATACTCCCTTTCCCTCGAAATGTCAGTGTGTGTTCGGAAGCATTTCCCTCTGTGTTGGATCTGCTTTAAGTGTAAGCCTCTCAAATGGAAGCTACTAGCTAGTCACAAGTTTTCCTAGGGCCAAGATTTTATAAGAATCCCTTAGGAAGCCTACTTAAAAGCAGGTTTCCAGGCCCAGCAAATCTGTGTGGCTGATGCAGCTGATCTCGGATTACACTGACAGACGGTGTCCCAAGGCCTCGCTGAGCACAGCCCTCAGTCAGGTGACCCTGCACAACAGAATCTTCCAAAAAAAAACAGGCTTTTTCTCATTTTGATAGCAGCGTACCTTTTATTAAAGCAAAGAAATGAACATAAATTTAAAAACCCCCACCTCCGTTATCTCTAACTTCTATCTTCACCGAGAAATTGTGCAAGGTTAAGTTTACTTCTTTCTAGTGCTGCTGTCTTGGCTCGCCTTGGTAATCTCGTCTTCATCTCTGATTCTGGTTCTGGAACCTCATGACCACTAAACAGATGTTGAAAATACATCAGTTTAGATAAGAGCTTTAAAACCCGTTTGTTTATAAATAAAACGTTTTGTTTCTGACATTTTATCAGAGTGTAATTGATGGTTGGATTCCACTGAGCTGCAACTAAAATCTCAAACAATACCCAGAATTCACTGGTGATCCAACAAAGTGAATCACTGGAAACCTAGCTCATGTTTTATATACTACTGAAACCTGATGTTATACAGGGAAACGAAACACTAAACTCTTATAATGAACCTTGTAAAGTTTAGCCAAGACTTACTCTAAAGATGTAGTAAAAATATATACAACTTTATCAATGAACTGATGAATGCAACACAACTACAAACTTTTAGTTCCAAAAGTGGCTTAACTGACTGAAACCCAAAATAAACATTGTCACACAAACCACAAATATATTCAAAGTATAGATGTAACTGTTCTATGATGGTAAACGCAGAGAACTCAACTGTTATCTGAATCAAGAGTCTGCTAATTCAAGGAATCACATGTAATTAGGAAAATATATGGAACGATACACTGAGAGAACTAAAGATGACTGCCTCATGACACTAAAGGCTATGCCAGTAGGCAAAAGCACACAAGCCATAAAAGTCAAATGCTCTTGATACATAAATGGACTTTCAGACTACGTATCAAAGTCATAACTATTCATAGTGTTTACTGTCTTATTATATACTGAGCTTCTCTCACAGAAAAAAATTAAGTTTTTTCCTACTACTTGACACAGAGGGAAAAAAGATAGGCTCCTTTATATAACTAGACACAGCATACCCTTCAGAGTCAGCCTCAGCAGTCTGACGCCTCCTGTTTGTCCTAGATGATGCTGTCACTCTTCTCCGTCCTTAAAGACAGTATCGTTACGGAAATTTATTATCAGTTGCTTATGGTTTTCAAGCTAGTTTCCAAGGTTGTCTAATTCCTTTTTGCAATACAATTCTCCTCAACACATTTCCTGTTACCAGACACCTGATGCCAATTATCAGTATACCACAGAAGAAAAGAATACGAGCAAGATTAAAATGTACATTGTTTTGTTAAGCACTGATCACAGGCAAGGAAAACTACTATAAGCAGGTTACTAAGCAGGAAGTTTTGGTTCAATGCATTTGGGGACAGAGCCCATGGAAAACATGTTAGATGAAAGAGAACCATTATTATGACTATAGTAAAATGTATATGGACATATTAATGAAAATTATGGTTAGAAAGGTAGGTTAAGTTCATGAACAGCTCATGAAATAGAGCTGTATTTGCTTAAATTTTAAGACAGGATCCCATGTGGGGCTCAGCCCCCAACTCCCGCCTCAGCCTCCTGAGTTGATGGAACTATAGGCTCGCACCACCTGCCCCACCCTGAAATAGAACCTTGATCAGCAAGACACTGGCTTCTCATAAAATATTTAAATGTCTTCTTAGCCAATTCAAATATGGGTTCTAAAACATATTTCAGTATAAAAACTAGAACCTTTATATACTGGGAGTTGCAAACATTCTACTTGCTAGAAATTTACACAGTAAGACAAAATCTGGCCTGTAATGTTCCTTATTTAAATACAGAATGTAAACGTTTGGACTATTAAAAAGAGGATGGAATTCTTAAGATATACTATGTGACTAATATTCATCTAGCAAAACCAAACTGTTCAGCTGACATTTGATAGTTATATACCCTACTCACCCTCACTCTTTTCCCTTCCATACCTTACTGATACTTTTAGTAATGGATTTATCCCTAAGAAGGCATCCAACAATATGGGAATAATTTGGAGCAATATGTTTAAATAACTGATTGCTTATAAAACAATTTTATGGTCAGATTCCATTTTAGGAAGAAAAATTTAAATCTGCATAGAAGGGGTCTTCAATATTTTTCAAAGATTAAAATCATGGTTGCTCATTGGGTGGGATTTTTAGTGTTCTTCATAGTAGTTTGCTTGGATGTACTTTCTGATTCTTCTGTAATAAGCATGTACTGCTTTTGTAACAAGTAAATAATAAAACAATAAAAAAATCTTGAATTTCAGATTTTTTCCAAGTGATCCCTGAGCAGTAAACATTTACTTTATTCCAACAACTCCTATATTGTTGGATATCCCTTGGGAAATAAATTAAGATCGGAAAATATGAAATACGATGGCAAAAGAAAACGAAAAATACAAGGAAAAGATGGAAAATGCTTAGTAATATAAAGAATAAGACACAATAATATAAAACTATTACTAACGAAATACTAATTTAAATTGTCCTTTACAATATGATCTTTTGCATATTTCTGTCAATCAAAAGTACTTAGACCAATACTGATTTTATAATCTTTAGACATAAATCAAAAACTTACCAAGTGAAAGAAATAAAAAGAAAGTTAAGGATACCTAAGACATTCAAAAATGTTTGTCTCTAAGGAAACAAAAACAAGAAAATTTGCAAGGTAATGTGTTTTTCATGGGAAGACAAAATTAAAGTTTTATTTTAAGAGGTCGTCAATCCACATACCTCTGTTAGTCTTTTGCTGAATGGATTTTGATCCTTGGGTTGCTTTTATGTCTTTAAGGGGAGTCATATATATTTCTTTATTCTTTTCTAGTAAAGAAAATCATACAACAATGTAACTAGAAGACAGTCTTATGAAATACAGTAATGCCTTGGTTCATGAACACTTGTTTGCAAACAATTTGGTTTACAAACAAAAACATTGGGCAAAATTTTGCTTCTGTTCACAAACTCCACATTAGTTGACAAACTCAACCCCGGCCTCTTGTCACAGACACAAATGCAGCCCTCTTCCCCAAAGTGCGAAAACAAATTAAGTTCGTACACTGAGCACCACTGTAGTATAGGTGATCTTTTCATCTCAATGCCGAACAGCCCTGTTAACAGCAGCTTACCTAAGTCACTGTCCTAAAAGAAACTTGTATACAGTAGCAGAAACAAAACTGACAAGATGTCACAAATGTATGTGATAAAACTTGAAAAGCAGAATAAACACAGCAGCAATACTTTTCCCAAGAGGATTAATTGGAAAAAGATTTTCACTGATTGCTGAATTCAAACACATTAAAGGAGAAAAAAATACATTTAAGTAGTGACGAACGAGATACTCAGGTCAGTGTGTCATTACCATCTTCACTTTGAAAAACAGTTGTGCTGGCATCCTGTGCTGCTAGCGACTGGTCACCAACTTCTTTACTTCCTTTTTCTAAGTGACTCTTGACTTTCTCCAAAGCTCTCAGGCATGTCCTGTCTTTTACTTGCTATTTAAAAAAGAAAACTAACTTTTAAAACAAAGTTTAAAGTTTAAAACAAAGTTCAAGAAAGTTTATACCAATATGGAATTCTTTAAAAATATTACACTTCATGAGATTTACGAAGAAAATGCTTCAAGTAACAAAACCACAATATTCTAACATGTATAATGTACTGCAACCATTTAATTCTGCTTTGACCAATATAAACTCAAGCTAGTTAAGAGTAAGAAGAAACTACTTTACCTCCAAAATCTCATTCAGTAGGACCAGAAGATCTTTTGCAAGATTGCTGCTGAGTTCTAAAGAACTCAAAGCTTTTGTATAGACCCGAATTTCTGGTGAGCATGGGCTTGTTAAGATCTCATTGCAAATTTTTATAGCCAAGTTGTCATGTACCGTTAAGGTCTAGAAATTGCAAGAGAAAATCTTTGTAAACTGAAAATGCTATGAATACAATTCTACACATCTAATCCCAAATGCAAAATGTCTAAAACCAAACTTAACATCTCCCCCACTCCCAAAAGCAGCTCCTCTTTGGAGACACAGCGCTTTAAGGCTGAAGGACTTCCCAGGTGCCTCAAGTTTGGAGGCTCGAAGTTCCCAGCAGTAGATCTGATCCAGGCTGACGTGAGCGGGCACTGCTAAAGAGCACACCGCTTCCCCTAAGGATCAGCCCACATCCAACGCACAGGCACAGCAGTTCAGCGGTTTCAATCTGAACAACTTGGGAGAGCATCCCAGGAGGATCAGCACAGGCCTCTGCTCTGCTTGCACAGCAGTAGCATGGGTGACTTGGTCCTGTCACCAGCCTACTTCCCTCACTCCAAGAAGCCGATCACAACAGCATCCCCAATCCAACTGCACAGAGCAGCTCCTGTGACGTCTAAGAGTTTGCTTGGACTCTCAACGCCCTTGCATCTTGATCTCTTTCCCTTAAGCGCTTGTACCCAAAACTGTTTTTGAAACTATATTAATTTCTATTATTTCCACTTTGTACTACTTTCTACAATTCTTTTCTCTATAAGCTTTTCTCTCCTAATCATACATATATTTAACTGCTTTAATATTCTTTCTCCTTTTTTTCTCATCAATTCAGATCGTACCACCACTGACCACTAAGTTAATCTTCCTAATAAGCAGCTTTCATCCTACACTCACAGTTATTCACTGAAATAAGGCCAAGTCCAAATTTCCTACCTTACCCTTTAAAACATGATTTGCATAACCATTGACATTTACTACCGTACTTACACATCTTCTCTTTCTACCCAAACCATTCCTTAAAGCTCAACCAGGCCCAAGAGAATTTTACTCACAATGAATTTTAAAAATATTAATCCTCTACTTATTACTCTATCAACAGTCTAGCCCTTCTCCAAAGACCTAAAGCACCTGGTAGCTATAATGACCTTCACCATATACTGCCACATATCTTTTGTAATTTTATCTTCCCAATAGCATGTAATACTGTGAAGAATATACAATTACTATGTATCAAATCAACAGCAGAAATCAATATCTTCAACTTCTAATTGACATCTGAAATCACTAATAATCCATTAAATTTAAAATTGGTGGGAAGTTTCACCAAACGTCATTATGGGTTTTTCAAAGCCAGTTTATTTAGTGAGTCAGGCTGCAGTTGACTTTTCTTCTTCAAAAATAAGCTTGATTCAAGTTCTATTCTTTGACTTGTCCCTACTCTTAATGGCAGCATCACAGGTAAGTCATACTTTGAAAACTCACTCAGTCCTCAATAACACAGTGATTAACAGCCAGTACTAGGTGGGAGGAAGGGGGATAGGGCAGGTGATGAATTTTTAATAAGTTCTCAGCAAAAATGTAAGAATTGACTACTTCTATTTTAATATGTTTTTTTCATATTTCCACAAAGATCTTTTTCTTCTGCTGCACTGTGTGTTACAAACTACTGTAAAGATAGAAGTCTCAAGACCAAAAGGCAGCTCATTATTTCAAACAATCTACAGGAGAGAAAACAACAGTGCAATATACCCTGCAAAAAACAACAGTGACTGGTATGCAGTACTCTCTACTGTCCACCAGCTAACATACTCATCTACCTGATAATCCTGGCAATTCTTGGCCTCAGGATTTAATCCGCTTGGTCTTGTTAGATCTACGAGCAATTCAGCAACATTTATGATATCCACTTCAGCTAAAGGGGATGATGCAGGAGCACTGGCTAATGTTTGCAGAGTTGGAAGAAAGGCTTCTTCAAAGCACTCCTGATTCATCCTATTGAACAGTTTGAAAGTATACTGGCAGATTATCAAAGGAGAGAAAAGCACAAGTCTAAAAAATACTATGTATAGTATTCATCTCACCAAGATAGAATAAATTTGTGTGTAGGTAGATAAAAATCTAAGTAAGTTCTTCCCATGTCATCATTTATCAACTAAAGAAAGAGTCCAAAAAAAGGACATTATAGATCCAATCCACGGCGGTGTGTGTGTGTACGCGTGCACATCTGTGTGTGCGTGTGTGCATGGATGTAACTTCAGGTCACACAAAGATGACTGCTTACCTGCTTGCATAAGCGAACACGGGGAAGAACACACCGAGGCAATGCCGAAGTCGAATGTCCTCTTCAGTCACAGGATTGTACCATAACAAAATAAGACGAGAAAGAATCCTGCTACTGACCAAAACCCCAGAGAACATAAGCTTGGCTAGTCCTTCTGCAGCTCCTGTCCTGAGTTCAGATACCTGATAAAGATGACATTCACCAAAAGAAATTTTTTATCTGTCTTTTAAGCCTCACAATGTAGCCTGTTCTACAATATTTTTAAAGGAAGTAACTAAAAATCACTCATTATGAATTCATTAAAGGCATATGAAAAGATTTTTCTTCACAGCTAAACTAATGATTTTAAACAAATCAGTCCAGCGAGAAAACTTTAGAAACATGAAGGCTTTTTACAAATGTTGGAAAACCAAAATCAAACCAATACTTTTCTAAATGAAACAGTGGTTGCAGTGTTTGGCACATACTAGCTGGACAGCCCTGTTCGTGTTAACGCCTGTGCGTTAGTTACGTTCTTCATGCACAGAAAGAGAGTAACAAAAGCACTCATCACATGACTTACACAATGAAGGAACGACACACGTGAGCTCTTGGAAGTGCCATCGGCACAGTGAAGCCCCAACAAGTATATTATGATAGAACCCAAGTTTACTTGGTAGTCAGATTAGAGACTTGAAAATTAGGTTAAAAAATTCAAGCTTAATGAGTTAGGATATGGAGCCACTGAAAG
>RJWT010016256.1:8659-20084 GCA_004365215.1 Cuniculus paca | reverse complement strand
AACATGAGGAGTGATAAGCAAAAGCGAGTAGGTATGAGAGGGGTCAATTACCCTTCTTTCCATTCAAGGGTCACAAATTCCTGTAAGTAGGTAACTTGCAATCTGGGTGGAAATTGCAGAGCTTGTGAGAGGCAGCCTGTGTCTTGTCCAGACAGCTGTCCACCCTTGCAGAGAGATGAGAGCAGTTTCCATGGAACTCTGTATTTTATTTCTGATGGGACCCCCTTGAATTAAACACACCAAATGTATTCTGCCACGGAGGGCTTTTTACATGTATAATACTGTTTAAAAGATAATATCCAAGACATGACTGAGTACTTCATAGATGTCTTGAGTAGTGCACATTGCTAGTCTTTTTTTCTTTTTAATTAAGAATCATCTTTCCAGAATGGAAATGATAAAGTAGTGAACCTGGAATTCATGTCCTCACAAGACAGAGGCAAACATTCTGGGAGCAGTTGCCCTCAGAGGGGTTATATGTGTCTTTGGATATTTGAAAATCACTATATAGATTTGATCACTGTCTTTGCTGAAGGTAGAAGGAGACCAACAATGAGGGGCTAAAGGAGGGGGATTTTGGCTTTGTATAAAGATGTACTTCCTGAGAATTTGGGCAATTAAACAATGGACAGAAATGACTCTAAGAAGAGAGTATTGGTCACTTTTTGGTTCAGACTGAGGCTGCTGGAGCAGATGTTGTCTTCCATGGAGATGGTCATGCATGAAAGGAGTTTGGGTAGGTGTTCTCTGAATTTCCTTGTGGCTAATGTTCTTCCTCCTTTTCTATAATCAGAAAGCACAGAGCACTGAGAGAAAACACAGAGGAGAAGCATGGTGATCAAGGTGGCTTTGGAGTCCTTTTGCTCACATTGCCCACTCCTACTCTGTGACCAGCACTGTGGATGGGGGACACCTGACAATTGGAGAAGACCACAGTTCCCCTTCCTACAACACATGTGTCTCTGCCATTCAAGCCTTTGACAGCATGTTGATGACTATGCCAGAAACTGGTTTCTTCTACCCAAACATATTCATTTGCTGGGGCTGCTATAACAAAATGCCACAAACTGGGTGGCTTAGAACAACAGAAATTTGTTCTCTCACAGCTCTGGAGGCTAGAAATTCTAAATCAAGGTCATGTTCAGCAGAGTCTTGTTCTCTTAAACTTAGAGCACAATTCTTTTTTTCCCTTTTAAGCTTTTGGTGATGAAGGCTGTAGGTTCTTGGAATTCCTTAGCTGGCAGCTGCATTGCTCCATTCTGGGCCTCATGGATCATCAATGTGCATTCACATTTTCATGAAGGACACCCATCATGTTGGATTAATGGACCACCCTACTCCACTATACCGCATCACAATTTACTACTTCTAGTACCACCCTATTTTTAAATATATGTTCCTATTCTGAGGTACTAGGCTTAGAATTTCAACATAACTTTATGGAAAACACAATGCAAACCATAGCCCCAAGTAAGATGAAAGATAGGACAAAGAATAAACCCAATCAAATAAACAAACAGGACACTTAATCTGTTTTATTTATTCCTTGCACAGATGTCTTTATTCTCTGAATAAAGTTAAAGAAAAATTTTGAAATAGAAGGAAAATGGTATGGTAGCAAATAAAACAATCTTTTATTTTTATACAGTAGCTTCTCTAGGGTTTAAGTACATATTTATTCTTATATCTATTGTTTGTATACTTGTGCATTTGTGTACAAGACATAACTGCTTAAACTATTTGTCTAGGGAGGAAAAGAAACTGATTTCCAGGAAGTGTTTTATCAGGACTCAAGATAGGATTTTTGGATGACTTGGATTTTTTACATAACCCAAGAACAAAAATATCATTAGAAGCTGGTTAACAGGTAAGACACTGAACTTTTAAGTTAAAATATGAAACGTTTGATAATGAAGGAGAGAAATATGGGAGATTGCATTATGGCTCAGGTTCTTCACTACTCTCTCTACATGCTTTGTCCTGCAATTCTGCATGCTTCTTGATATTTGAAAAATGTGACTTAATTTGAACAAAAGGAGTCAGAAATCATGGTGTGCCCCTTCTGAGTCTATGTGTCAACAGAACTTGCATGCTTGCTCTTGATTTTTTGTTTCTCTCTCATCGACATGAAGAAAATTTGCCATCTTGCTTCCTGGCCAAGGAAAATGTTGGGAGATATGTGGGTTAGTACTGAAATCTACCCACCATCCCACAGGACTCTGAGAATAAATTATAGTTGTTTTGAGTCTCTGAATTTGGAGATAACTTTTTGTAGCGCATTATTTTGACCATAATTAATTGATGAAAGAAAGATGATCCACAGAGTATACTTGTGTGTACAAGACACATAGAAGAGGCCAAAAAAGAAAGTTCTTCTGCATTATCCACAGCTGCTATTCTGTTATTCTTTTTAGAGGTATTATTACCATATGCACCTCTTATTTATTGTCTAACTTTTCAAATTCAAAGTCCTGTGGGAATTTGTTGAAAATGCAGATTGTGAGTTCTATCTCCAGGTTTACTGAATCAGATATTCTTGGATTTGAGTGGGTGGGAGGGCCCCAGCAATCTAATTTAACAAGACTTGTAGGTGCTTCCAATGTCCATTGAAGATTAAGAACTAGTGATTTCTATATAACAAGATCACCTGATGTGCATTTGCAAGACAGAGGTGCCTAAGTTTTACAATTGTGTCCCCACAGGTTCTGACTTAGCTGGACTGGGTTGAGAACCAGGCATCCTATGATTCAAAACCTCTGTAGGTGATTCTCATAGTCAGCTAAAGTTGAAGACTACAGATTTAGAGAGATTTATCTAGAAAATAGTGTGCATCAATTTGAAATCAAATATGTGAATAGCTTAGAAATAATAAAATTTGGCCAGATTATTGGGCTAAACTAAGTCAACCTTAAATCTTGTTCAACCAATCCAATACTTTTATCTTTGCACTCATCTATCAAGAGCCTTTTTATGCCTAGTGACAAATAGATTTGTCCCTCAGTCTTTGTCTTACTATGTACTGTTTCAGTAGTCTAGAAAATTTTTTTACCTTATTCATTTGTCTAGTCAACTCTTATATATGCTTCAAAACTCTTTTCTGTCCTTCCTAAATTATCACTGTCTTCTTTTTTCCACAAAGTCTTATTTCTGTTAGAGCTCTTATGTTAGTAACTGCATTCATTTTCTCACATACATGTCTCTTATTAGACCATGAACACCATGATATCAGCACCCATTCGTTCATTTCTCCAGAAGCACAAAGTACTTGACCCAGGATGGGAGATACTTGAATATATACTAAATGAAATGAATTACTTCTGCAGCTTGTGTTTATGGGTGCTGTAGTCACTGTACAAAACAACCTGAGACAATCACCTTAAAAAAGAAGAAAATCTTAGTTTGATTCACAGTTTGAGAAATTTCACTCCATGGTCAGTTGACCTATTGCTTTTGGTGCCTGTGGTGAGGCAGCACATCATAACAGGGCATCTATGGTGGAGTAAAGATGGTCACTTTGTGGAAGTTGGGGAAAGAGAGAGGGCGAGATAGCAGTATTCTCTTCAAAAGCACACACCCACAGTGACCAAAAACTGCCCCCTAAGCCCCATCTCTTAAAGGGTTCAACACCTTCCAATAGTGTCACAGATTGGACACCAAACCTAAAGATGGACTTTAGGGCAATATTTAAGAGCCAAACTATAGCAATGGGCCACCTCTGCAATGTTTATATATTTTTAAGTATTTATTCTTACTCTGAATACACTATGTATACCAAATATACCTGGTCAAAAGGAGACTCCCTTCAAGATTTTCTTCTCAGCATTTCTTCCAATATAGTCTTTCCCTTCCATTACTTCCCACCACTGTTATGTGAATTGAGTAACAGGTCTATACTTCTTGACCTAACTCTTTTTTGAAATCTAGTACTATATTTGTAATTGCCTGTTAGAGTAAGTATGGGGTTTGTAGAAACTGTAAAATGAAGCAATATAAAACAAAATCCCCACCTTCCCTCAACTCCTAGCTCAGGGATGGCGAACCTTTTAGAACTTTCAATGATGACAAACAGCTGGCTGCAGCACATGTGCCACAGGTTCACCACCACTGCATAACTCTTCTTTGATGATTTGCAAGCTGCTGAGTATAATCAGTATATATTGGTCAGTAATTCTGGACACTTGGTCACCAGTAACAGTGCTATCACCAACTTTCCTGCCTTTCATACTGGCATTCTAACCATTTCTTTTTCTGCACTCTTTGCTTCATTCAGTTCCTTACTGTTTTTCATCCATCCATGAAGTAGAATCCTGATAGATCCCCTCGTTTCCTCGCTTCCACCCTTTCACTGAACCTCTGCATTTCCAAAATTATCTTATGGAGAGAAAGATTGCCTGAAATGATTCTCTTGCACAGAATCCCTGAAGCTTGCACTGAGTTCTTCCCCTTTCTGGTGGTAGTAGTAATTCTGTGAGCCTGGAAAATGGAATGGCACTTCAACTTGGCCAGCATGACTCACTGTGTGTCACAGACCCCACTTGTCTTTGCTGGGGTTGCCCCACTTCAGCATATTCCACAGGCTCTGGGCCCCTGAGTTTTTTAGGAGGTGCCAGAGCATTGCCAGTAACACCTACCAAAGGTGATCTTTTTGACCTCATGATTATTGTGTGAGCTCCTTAAGGGCAAAGATCAAATCTTGTGTTTAGCTGCACTTCTCAGCTGCACTTAGCACAAAACTGGGTAACAAGAGCCTCTGGAGGAAATCCTTCCGAATGGGCGAGTATGAGAAAGATAAATAAATAACAGTGATGCCTTGCTCAAAGCAGCAGAGCTGGGCAGCTCTCTGAGGCTGCTGAAGCCACAGCAAGCTTTGCTGTAGTGTGCCTGGCTTGTAATTGATGAATGCATTTTGCATTTGGGCTTCTAACCAGAAGGGCCTCTCCTCACCTTGAGGAATGTGGAATTGATGGCTCGCATTGTTTGGTGAAGCCAGAGGATTTTCCCAGTACAATGCAACATCATGTTCTACTTATCAGCTGGTGGGGCTCTCTCCTCCCATGGGGACTGGCTCTGAACCTGAGTGGCTGTGCCAGTGGAAGACTCCTTGATGTTCACGCTCCATGTTTCCGGTTAGTGGAGCATCTGATTACCAACATGAACCAGGCCCTGCTCAGCTCACTCCACACTCTTTATTGCTCATGATTTTCATATGTTTTGGGTCTGTTTTCAAGCACTCGCCACCCCCACTTTCTGCTTAGCACAGCTATAAATGTGGAGCCTCCTTTCATCTCTTCGCCAGCAAGGATCCTCCCTGCTCCCTTGATCATGTGGCTAACTTGTCTCTGAACTCTGTCCAAACTGTCTGTCTACTCAAGATTCCTCATCTCCCCAACCAAGATCAGTCTCCCAGGTGTGGCAGATGATTAGTGCAGAGGAAGGAGTCTTGTACACTGTGATTAGCACAGTAATAACAGCAACGTTAATAATAAGAAGAACCTGGTGCTGACAGTGCACCTGGGCTACAGCAAACAAGAGGGAGACACTCCCTCAGCCCAAGATGCTGCTCTCGCCATCCTTTCATTGTAAAACTTATTGTTCTTCCTGTCACTCATTCATGTTACAACAGTAACATTTTTTTTTTGGAGAGGGAATATTTGAGAACATAGGAAAACAAATCAAAACAAATGAACCATAATCCTGCCATGCAAAGGCAGCCACCATTAATGTTTTGATTCTTTTGTGATATGTTTGATACACACATATTTAGGCTCACATATCTAAATACATTAATTATAAATGCATTGTGCTACCTATCGTGCCCTCTTTTGCCCCTTTCCCTCTATTACAAGGACTTCTATACATCCTTTAATTTTTTTTTACTGTATATTTTAAGTAGTTACATAGACATATATATTTAGTGATGTGTTTGGTCATTTCTTAATGGGTCCATTTGTGGGGTACAGCATAACTGTTGTTATGAAAATACTACAAAGAAGGAGCAGGGGATAGAGCAAGTGAAACTGACCCACAGAAATAGCCACCTATCTGAGAAGAACTGTCAGGAACTTGCTTCCCCCACATTCAGTCTGCACCAGTGGAACCAGAGGTTGGGTAACCATTGTTTCTCCTTAGCCACATAAACAGAGATGACTTAGTGATGGGGCAAGGAAAGGGAAAGAGTACAAGAGTTGACAGTCTTGCTTGTTTTACGCCGGGAAGGCAGTGAACAGATTCACCCACATCTCAAAGTTTAACCAACCCAAGACTAGCACTCTCTGAGAGATAACTCAGCATGGTGAGAAACATGTCTTCATGAGCATAAGGTATTGTTTGGAGGGAGAGAGTGCAGCATGTCAAAATTCTTTCCATGCAGAAAATTAACCGCTTCTCTTCTTTTCATAGCAGGATTCAAAATACCCGATCTTTTCTGAAGAGTTGGAATGGAGGAGACAATGTAAACAGGTCAGAGGGATATTATTGGAGGATTAAAATTTTTCTAAAACTTACTTATGGTGATGGTTACACTGCTTAGTAAAGTTATTAAAAATCATTGAATTATATACTTGAAATGGATCAATATTATCATATGTAAAATAGCCTCCCAATAAACCTGTTTAAACATAGAATTAAAAAATCTATTTAGAAAAAAAAGTCTAGTGTGAAACAAAGAAAATAGACCCTTTTTGATGTGTTGCCTAGGTGCAGATTGAGAAACTGAGGCCTTGCATTACCAGATTTTGGGGTGTTGGAGTCTCCTTCTGGAGGTGGTTTCTAGGTTCTATCTATCCAGAGCAAAGAATTGGTCAAGACAAGTGGCAAATGGTAGCAAAATTTAACTAAACTAGGAAAAGAAATGGGCTCTGCAGTGCAGGTTTGGGCCAAGTAAAAGTAAGAAAAAAATTGCATCCTATAGCATGATGGTGGCTGCCATGCAAGAGAGAACACAGTGGCAAAAACTCAGTGTGGACAGTACTTTTTCTATCACCCACTCCTCAGGCTGATGTCAGGTCTAGGCCTCCTATGGAAAACCTGCTCGAGTTCCAGCAAGAAGTCTGTGCACAGGGCTTGTCTTGGTTACTTTTTTTGTTGCTGGGACAAAATACCTGAAGTCCAAAGTGAAGAAAGGAGAGGTTTATTTAGCTTACAGTTTCTGGAGATTTCGGTCCATAATCAACTGACTCCAAGGCAGGGTGGCATGGCACAGGGGTGACACTTCAAGGCAGCAGCCAGAGCAAAAGGGGGCAGCCGTTCATAGCGGCTGCAAGGGGCAAGAGCGAACCTCGCCAAAGAGCGAAAAACGCACCCATTCCGATCTTACTACAATTGTATGTCGGCTCCACCCCTGGGCTGGTGCAGAACTTACACCGCCAATCCCAGCACTAGACAAGGAGTCAATCACAAATGCTAGATTCAGCCACTTCCGTGACTACATGAGGATTGGGGGGGCCATCTATATACAAACCTTAACAGGGCTTTGAGAACTGTGCTGTGCATGTATTCTGGGATCTTGTCGTGGATCCTTTTTCAGCTGGTTTTAGCCACAGGGTCTTGCTGTCTCACTTGGGCACAGCAAGATGGTGAGATGCATGGTGGGTATTTTCCCATATGGCCCCAAGACACAAGAGGTGGCACCTGAATGTATCAATGTTGACCTGAGACACTTTCATCCTGGCTCTGTTTTTCCTGAAAAGTTGCTTGTCATTTTCTCAGGTCTCTTCAGCAGTCTTTTTATCTTTTACAACAAAGAATTGCTGTCTGGAATTAAGAAAGACTTTGACCTTTTTTGGCTGTGTAACTTTGAATGACTCATTTCACCTCAGCGGGACTGGGATGCTATGCACAGAAAAGAAAGGAGATGGACTTACTCTTGAAGGCTTGTTTAGCTGTAACATTTCTCTAATTGCATGATTTGAACTTCATGAATGGTTAAACTTGATTAATAGCAAACTTCATAGCTTGTGCTCTGGACATGTATAAGTCATATTATACTGATACAAACACTAAGTAATGTGCAAGTGCAACATATGAGATTAAATTAAATGATAGACCTGAAAGAGATTTACTGAAAAACAACATACCAAATTCGGTGGGGATACAAAATATTACTGCAAGCCATTCTGTTTTCCTCCTCCAGTCACCCATCTTTACTCTTCTAAAAATATGCTTCCTAATCTTGGAGGAATGGTTATCATTTGTCAGACTCTGTTGGGCTGTGATACTAATGTGTTGGTTTGTGCTGACCTTAATAACAAAGATTCTGTCCAAAAAACAGAAACATTAATAATATTATCAGTGCAAAAATAAAGCAACAACAGTAATAAATGGAGGGGTTTCACTGAGTACCTGGAAAGAATTCTAGAAAGCAAATAGGATACAATTCCAAGTGATCTTGCAGTGCTAAGGTTTTGCTCTTCATGAGCTTGAAAAAGAATGTTCCAGCTATGGCAAGAGAGCAAAACCTCCAAAGCCTCTGATGCTATTTGTTCCTTACCAGGATCCTGGGGAGTGAAACAAGGGCCAGGCAGGTGTATGATTCTGGGAGCTGATGCTTCAGCCCCCTTGTCTCTGTGCAGATGTGAGAGGAAGCAGAGATAGGTACTGGGGAAGTCTGCGTGAGGGTCTCACAATTCAAGGTGACATACAAAGTGACATCCAGTTTCTGTATGCAGAGATACATAGATATACTATATTTCATATCATTCTGTTTTAACAATTTGACCCTCAAACTTACGTTCTTATCAAGTGGCCAGTTGCCGAAGTGACACTTTGTTTTGTGCTGCCTGAATACAGTTTAAAAAATCCTTTTCTTCCTTCTTTAACTTGATGAGTGCTGGATTGTATTTGCACAATAAAGCTCAACATCTTGCAATAACAGTCTTTCTGGCTGCCTTCCCACACACAGCTCTTCCTTCGTGGAGAGTTCCTGTGGCTGGAAAGGCCTAAGAACACATGTGAAAGGTTAGGGTCACAATAAAGGACATTAGTTCCAGGTGGGGTGGTTACTCTGGAGGACAGGTGAGTCTGAAAGGTGAAAATGAAATAAACATTTCTCTCTACTCTCCCACATCCCCTAGTGGTTTAAATGGAGATTAAGAGTCAAAGGATTATGCCCAAGTTAGTTATTCCGACACACTGGTGAACTCAGTCACTCGTTCCTTCATTTAAGTCTTATTTATTTATTCATTCATTCATTCATTCATTCATTCTTCATTTCCTTCAATATTTCTTGCCACTCCAGTATTATAAGTGCTATAGGCTGCCTCTACCTGTCCAAAGCTTTTATTTTGTTCTGATGATGCAAAAATGAGTAAGAAATTGTTTCTTTTTCCAAGGTACTCACTACAGAAAGAGAAATAAAAGCCTGTAATTGTATCACAGTGGGATAAGAAGTATTACTCAGGTTTATAATGAGTGTAGGCATGAAATAAGTCATCTTACTTATAGAACAACAGAAAGTGTGAACATTAGGCAAAATAATTATTTTGATCATCAGATAAAGTGATTAAGTCTAGTCTACTCACATAGTTTTATCTTTCTCATGGGTAAAAACATTTGACTTTAGGAGAAAAATGCACTTCTGTGGAGCTATAGCTACATCCACACAATTTGAAGGAGTTGCCTCTTGCAAGGTATGCTGTTTCTTCCTTGGAAGTTTGGAAGTTTGGAAGTTCATCTAGTTGATTTGGTTACCTGTCACTTCGGTAATGGTATAGAGGTCTGAGGGCCAGTGAACTCTGAAGGTAGAATCTCTGTTCTTCAGAGTCTGAGACCAACAGGGTATCTTGCCAGCAGCATTTGTACTTCTTTCCACACTCGTCCTGCTTGTCCCTCTGAAGGTAAGGATCTTACAATACCAGCAAAAGGAAAGATTCAGGTTCCATTTTTTAAATATGTCTTCTATGTTATTATACATTTAGGAGAAATCTCCCTAAAAGCTCAGCAAAAAAGATCTAATTAGAAAGCTTTTCTTTTTTAAAGTAACTATTTAGCCAGGCTTAGTGACTCATGCCTATAATCTCAGCATTCTGGGATGCTGAGATTGAAGGATCTCAAGTTTAAACACAGCTTGGGCAATTTAGTTATTCAACAAGACCCTGTCAAACAAACAAAAGCAAACAAACAAGCAAAGCTTGTGTAGTTCAGTGTGAAGGCCATTGATTCAATCCCCAGTACCACCAAAAGGAAAAAAAAAATTCCAAGCCAAAATCAAACAACTCTCCCCCCTCAAGACCATTAGAATTATCCTAAACAAATAGCAATGGTTTAATTGCTTGGTTCAATTCACTTTATCCTGGTCGTACATGCAATAAATATTTTTGAGACCTGATATGTGTTAGCACAAGCCGCAGCATCTCCGACAGTGTAGAAAGAAGGATGCTTCTCCCACATCTTCATCTAGGATGTTGTTTTCTTTGACCCACTTCCTCTTCTCCCCATTCTTTTGTACTCATATTATTCTCATCAGCACTGTTCATACTTGGGGCTCACCAGGCACTTCTTTGTTGACCGGGTCTGTGCTCTCATTGGATCAATCACTAATCACTCTGGGTTTCCTATGGGGCTCTAAATAATGTAGGGACTGAGGAAGCTCTCAAAGCAGCTTAGGAGACTTACATCAGGTATCCGACTGTGTAGCTGCAGCATGTCCTGAAAATTTACAAAATATTTACACTTTCAATCTGGGCTTTTCCCCATCCTCAAGGGAGGTGAAGATTGTAGTCCAGGGATAGAAAGGAACGAAGAGAAAGTGGAGATTTTCCTGCTCTCTGGACATATAGGTGTAAGTTGGAAAGGACTTCAGAGAATGTGATGTTTGATTCATGCTCTGATTTTTTCCCTTGAATCACTGAATGCGAGAACTTGGGGCTACATTAAGGGTCTTACAGATGAGACCCCAGTACAATGACTGCAAGAGGGGAAAAGATAGAAAAGGGCCCAGAAAGATGTCAGATGTGGAATTTGAGAGATGTCCCTCTTCCTGCCTTAGTAGTTCCCTATCCAGCTTTATGTGAGAGTAAGTAGCTTAACACCATTACAGCCTTCACTCTTTGGCTCCCTGGCCTGTAATGTAAGCAGTTTTGTTTTGCTATATACTACTGTTATGATATGGTGCCTCAGCACAGGCCCACAAGTAATGGGTCCACTTGATCATGGACCCTCCTGTGAGCCATAAACCATTCTTTGTATCAGAGAGACCTCCCCGGCGACACTGAGATATTGTTCCTGGGGAATGAATTAAGGTTTTGGTGAGTTTGAGCCCTACGTTTTAGAGTTATCTCTTTCTTCCCCCTCTACATCTCACCCATTCAAAATGCAAACTGTTTTCAACTATAAAATAATTAGGAAAATACAGTGGTATTATAATTTTTTTCCACATTTTGAGCATATTTTGGAATGTCAAATTACCTCAATTTAAAAGAAAATTTGT